>PVKS010032672.1:0-22351 GCA_004027875.1 Aplodontia rufa | reverse complement strand
GGGGGAAACAGAATCGCGGGGAACCCAAAGGGTGCAACCATGACATGGCATCAGCCTGGGATACCTATGTAAATATATATTTGTTCTTGATTGTTTGACAATGATTCCCCCTCAATTGTAACTCTACATATTCATCTAATAAAAAGAAAAAGACAATGGTGCTCCCTCTACATTTAGAATCTGTTGTTTCGTGCAATCGCCTTCATCAGTTACCTTAGCTAGAGCTTCCGGGTAACTTGCAGCAGCTTCTCCATCAGCACTTGGTGCTTCACCCTGCACTTTTAAGTTTGGAGGTGCCTTCCTTCCTTAAACTTCATGAACAAGCAGTTATCAGGTTCAAACTTGCCTTCTGCAACTTCGTTACCTCTCTCAGACTTTACAGAATTGAAGAGAGCTGGGGTCTCGATCTGGAATAAGCTTTGATTTAAGGGAATGGCGTGGCAGGTTTGGTCCTCTGTCCAAACCCTTAAGCTTTCTCCATGTTAGCAATGAGGCCGTTTCACGTTCTGATCATTCGTGTGCTCACTGGGGAGTTCTCGACTTTGCATTCACAACTTGGCTACTTGTGTGGTACAGCGGTCTCACTTTCACCCTGTCTTGGCTTTTGATGTGCATTCTTCAGGAAGTTCAATTTTTGGCTTTTGATTTAAAGTGAGAGGAGTGAAACTCTTCCTTTCACTTGAACACTTAGAGGTTGTTGTCAGGTTATTGATTGGCCTAATTTCAATTTTTTTTTTTAAGAGAGGACAGTGAGTGAGAGAAAGACAGAGAGAATCAATTTTTTCTAATTTAGTTTTTCACATGGCTTTCATTGCTCTGACACTTAGTTGTGTACGTGGGTGCTGGGGTTTGAACCCGTGTACTTGTGCATGCTAGGCAAGTCCTGTAACCCCTCAGCCACCGCTCCAGCCCCTCAACATTATTTTTACTCTGGGAAGAGTGAAGCCCTAAGAGAGGAAGAAAGATAGAGAATGGCCAGTCAGTGGAACAGTCAGAACACACAATTTTTATCAACTAAGTTCACCATTTTATAGGGGCATGGTTTGTGGAGCCCTCAAATAATTATAATAGTAAAATTGAAAATCACTGATAGCAGTGTTCATAACAGTCACTGTAACAGAAGAGCAATGAGGACATCTGAAATACTTCAAGAATTACCAAACTGTGAAAAAATGTGATATGAATTAATCACATTCTACTAGAAAAATGGCACTGGTGAACCATTCAACACAGGGTGTCACCAATCTTTAATCTGCAAAATGATGCAATCTTTGCAACCCCTAATAAAACAAGGCACAATGAATAAAATATGCCTACATTATGGAATATTACATGAATGATTTCTAGTAATATTATGATAAGCTCAAGCAATATCTCTACATCATATTCTGTAATCCTGAAGGTGTGTATGTATATATGTGTATAAACATACATTTGTTTATAAATATACATATGTGTTTAAGCCATGGAAGTTTTCCATTACTTAGTGGTTTAGAACTCACTTATTAAATTAGCTTGCCCTAGTATACTTTTTTTATGACCTAGTATTTTTTTTAAAGAAAGAGGGGACAGTGAGAGAGAGAGAGGGAGAGATGGAGAGAAAGAGAAAGAGAGAAGCAATTTTTATTCAGTTTTTCATGTGACTTTCATTCCTCGGACACTTTGTTGTGTACGTGGTGCTGGGGTTTGAACTTTCGTACTCACGCATGCCAAGCTAGCACAGTAACCGCAGGCCGAGCCACCATTCCAGCCCCTAACCTAATATACTTTTAAGGTTACATCTTTGATTGCCTTTTCAATTTCTTTCATGATTATTGGTCTTTTCAAGTATTTTCTTAAGCTCTAGTCCATTTCATTTTGAATCATTTTGTTTTTTTTTATTTCACTAACATATATTAATTTCCATTAACTATATGTAGCCTTTATATTTTAGTTTATGTTGTTATCTTTTTACTTTCCTATATTAGAGATGAGTTTCTTAGTTTATTTTCTGTTGCTGTACCTCAATACTACAGCCCAGGTTGTTTATAAAGATTAAAGGTTTTTTCAGCTCACAGTTCTAGTGGCTCAAAGTCCAAGACCATGACGTCAGCATCTGCTGGGGGCCTCGTGTTGTGTCATAACATGGCAGAGAATATCACATGGTGAAAGAGAACAGCACAAGAACTAACTTACTCCCTTGAGAATACATTGATCCTTTCATGAGGGTTCAGCCCTTATGATCTAATCACCTCCCAAAGGCCCCACCTCCCAACACCACCACCCTGGGGACTAAACCTGAACGTGCATTTTGGCAAAAATATTCAAATCCTAACAATGAATTCATTAATATTCAATATTTTTCCTTTTTTTGTGAATGCAACTAAAAGGATCTGTTTTCCTTCAAATATAACTTTGGCCATTTTTTCATTGGTTTTTGACTTGTGTTTTTATTGTTGTTCATTTGTAGCATCAATTTGGCTATCCTATAAAGCAAACCATTTTTTAAAACATTTTTCTCTTCCACGTATGAAATAAACAAAGCACCTTAAGTTTCCTATTGTGATTTTAATTAAGATTTTTCTGTACAAGATGTAATATCATACAACTTAAGGCATCTGTAGAGATGTATTGGGAAGGGGGGAGGATAAGGGTGGGTAATTGGGGGGACCTCTTGGGGGTAAATCTAATTTTCAGAATTTATATATACATTACATTATTTCATTAGAAGCTTGTTTGGTTGTTCAACAAATAAATTTCTGAATAAAAAATTTAAAAAAAGATTTTGTACTTGGGATTTTATAGTTAGTTCAGTTGGGAAGGATTAATATTAAATTCCCTAAGAATAAGATATATACCTCCTCTTATTTAGATCTCCTTTTATGTCCATCAGTAAATTGTAGTGATGCTTTTACACAAGTCTTTTACATTTTGTTCAAGTTAATTTGTTAAGTTATTTTTGATTTTTGAAATGGAATCCTTTTCTGTTTTCTAATTATTAATAACATATACAATAGCGAAAAATTAAATTTGTCACTTTTGACAATATTACTAAACTCATATCAAAATTAATAGCTACTTATTTATTCACTTATATTTCCTAGCTGATCAAATCATCTGCAAACTATTGTACAAATAGGTGCTCATAAACATTTCATGAATGAGTATCATTAAGTTTCTGAGCTACAATTTACTATAGCTAGGTTATGGAACCAACCCAGATGCCCCTCACTTGACGAGTGGATACAAAAGCTTTGGTACATATATACTATGGAATACTACTCGGCCATTAGAGAGGACAATATTATGTCTTTTGAAATCAAATGGATGGAGATGAATAGAATTATGCTTTAGTGAAGTCTTCCAATCTCAGAGACTCAAGGGCCGAATGGTTTCTCTCATCTGTTGATGCTAGCATATATGGGGAAGCAGTATGGCAGACGGCTAACCTAACAAAACTGCAAATTGAATGACTTTCAGAGCATTAGGAGGATGGCTCTATAGGATACTTGGAGGTGTAGGGAGGGGGAAGGGGGAGGGTATATGAAGAACTCATAGGAGTCTGAAGATTGGGAAGATGTGGGAACCATCCCAGAAGCCGATGTCATTCCTCTACGAACTACCCATTTAACTCATGAGTTCTTCTGGGGGAAACTGCAATAGGTAAAATCCAAGGTGGTTATCCATGATCTGGTTTTTCCCCTCGATAACAAAGTTTATATCCATTGATTGCTAATGTTTTGATAATGTTTCCCCCTCAACTGTATTTATATATTCTTCTAATAAAAAAAAGTTTCTGAGCTAATCTTCCAAGGAATTTAGACAATCTTGTGCAATTTACACATCCCTCAAGAACTTTGTCCTTCAGAAATTTCTCAACTTTTTCAAATACATTCCAACTTTTCTCTATAAATTCTTTGTACCACCATAATTTATTTGCCCATATTGTACCAGTTATGCTCTGATCTTAAATAATTTACAATAACCAAGATGCAAAGAATTGAAGTACAGCATTCTTATAAACATTAGGCACTCAATAACAGATAATCTCGTATTTCTGAATTGAGTTCGACATCAAATCTAAGCATCTGGAATGGAAGTCGCTCTGTCTTTCCGCTTTGCAAAAGGATGTTGTGGGAAATGCCCTGCCTTGCTGTCTGAAAGCACACACTGACTTTTTGACTGGATGAGCCCTTTCACATCCAAGCTTCCCCCCCCCCCCCTGTGATGAGCAGAGAAAAGAAAGGCTGAAATTTGCCCAGGTGGCAACACCCACCCAGGAAGACTTGAAAGATATGAGAAATGCAAACTGTCCTCCCAGAAACAGATTTGCTTTTTTTATATTTGATTTACGTAATCCAAACTTTAAAAAAAAATCAATGAGTGCTAGGGAAGAGAAATGAAGCAGGAAAGTGAGCCCTTTGAAAATTCCGCTGAGAGGCAACTGCAGCCAATTAATATTAACACACAGTGCCTCAACCCTTGGATGCTTTTGGAGATTCACAAGCTGGCTCTCGGGAACCCTACTGTGTTGGTTCTTTTTGAATGTTAGGAATAAGATCCACAGCCTCTAAGCTAGGCAGAAAAATGTCCATTTTCCTTTGTGCACACTTTCATAGGAAGCTGCCTCAGGCATAGAAGAAGGAAAACTGAGAATTCTTAACAACAGGCTGTTCCTTGAGAAGGAAAATCCTTATTTAAGAATCTTACAAAGTGAAGGATGAACAGAAGACGGTGAAATGAAGCTCAAATTCATCTTCAGAAAGTATTGCTTTCTGAGATAGACTCAGTTATTGATATTGCTTGAATGGTGACTTGCAACCATTTATACTCAACGGAGTACAGTGAAAGCAGCGGACAACCTGGGCTCTAAACAGACAATGACTGGAGGGAAGGAAGACTTAAAACATTAGAAGAAAGGAAAATAAGTGCCTCAGCCACTCCCTCTGATACAGTAGACTTCTACTGGAAATTCAGACTTGACCTTGAACACAAAGAGATTCTCACCAATAGGCACCCAGAATGGAATGGGATAGGACTTATTGAGCAATGGCATGCTTGGGCACACTGCTCTGTGTTGAGTCCTCTGAGAAAGCCTGCTTGTTTTCACATCTGTTGCTGTGACATCCCATTTCCTCCTAACCTGTTAATTCTTACCAGTCCTTTAAGTCGGTTGATATGTCTCTTCTTCCAATTTTCTGATAGTCTTCCAGACCCTGTGACAATCTCTGCTGTAGTATCTATCACACCGGATTATGACCGTCCACTTAGTTTCTGTTTAGTCGTCTATCTTCCCCACTAAACTTTGTGTCAGCTAGCATTGAATATTGCACACCGGGAACAGTGCTTGACACCTGGTAAGAACTCCATCAGGATTGGTTGAATGAATGAACAGTGTATAGACCGGCAGAGCATTTCCAGCGGCAATATGCTATCTTCTTGCCCTAGGTTTGCATTTCCGTTTGAAATGAAAGCATTTTCAAGGTTAAATACATTCTTCAAGTCACATTTAATTGGCCAGCTTCCCAAGCACTAAATTATTTAGTTCCAGGAGAAAGGTTTGTTTTTTTTTTTACCCTCTTGGCAAATCTTTCTTAAAGAAAACTGGATGAGGCGACTGTTGGAAGAAAATGAAACATTACCATTTAGCTGCAGAGACGTCCAAACACTGCCAAAGCTGTCCCACAGGTTTGCCCACTCGGGGAATATCTATAAATATTTTTCTCAGTTAGACTATTAAGGTAAAATTATCTTGAAAACACTTTCTGAATGTGAAGCCACAAATATTTGCTAATAATTTGGTGTCCTTCCTTTTTCTCCTTTCCAACACAGTTGAATATGAAGGGCGTCCTTTATTTTAGGATTACATTTGAAATGTTTGTCTTTTTTATCATCTCTGACAAAGGTGAAATATAAACTTTAGAGTTTGGTCAAAAGGATCACTAACATTTAGATCAGGTGCATGAGTTTTCTAGGTCTGCCATAGCAAAGGACCACAGATTGGGTGGCTTAACCAATAAAAATTCATTTTCTGTTCTGAAAGCCGGAAGTCTGAGATTGAGATGTGGGCAGGGTTGGTTTCCTCTGAAAACTTTCTCTTTGGCTTATAAATATCTGTCTTCTCCCTGTGTCTCAAAATTTTCTTCCCTTGTACATGTCTGTGTCCAAATTTCCTTTGTTTATACAGATTCCAGTTGTATTGGATTAGGATCTAATGACCTTAGTTTACCCTGACTCTTTAAAGATCCTATCTCCAGGTGGCAGGCATTATGACTCAGTGGTAGAGCACTCGCCAAGCATGCAGGAGACCCAGGACACACACACACACACACACACACACACACACACCCCAAAAAACAAAACAAGACCATTCTTTCTCCAAATAAAGTCAAATTCTGAGGTACTAGGGAATAAGACTTCAGCATACGGATTTGGGAGCAAATAGACCATAGCATCAGAATACAGTTTATTTCCTCAGATATATTTGTGGGAAGAAAGGGAAGACAAACGACCCCAAACTCACTGGCTATTTTTTTTTTCCAAGAGTGAAAATCTAGGGGCTGGACCATGGTTGAGTGGTTACAGCGCTTGCCTGGCATGCGTGAGGAACTGGGTTCAAACCCTAGCACCACATACATAACTAAGTGCCAGAGCAACAAAAACCAGATGAAAAACTAAAAAGAAATAAAATTGATTCACTCTCTCTCTCTCTCTTACTCTCCCTTTCTCTTAAAAAAAAAAAAGTGAAAATCTAGTTCTGAGAAGTGCAGTTTAGTGGTAGAGCACTTGCCTGGCATGCATGAAGCCCTGGGTTTTATCCCCAGCACTCAAAAAAAAAAAAAAAAAAGGAAATCTATAACATCTTTAAACCCCACGAGAAACAGAATCTGCCCATTCAACACAGGACAATCTTTACTGGAAATTTTTTTTCTTGGAAAATCTTAAGATGGGAAAAGCAGCAATTTGATTATTATGTGATGTAAATCCCCCCTTCCCATCTCAGTAGAAACAAGAGAACTGTAGTTTTCTCGTTTCTCTTTTGGTTTACTCCTTCCTTGCCATTTTCCAAGTACCAGGAAGAGAGGTGGAGCTGTCGGGGGCAGGTGAGGGGGTGGACCAACCCCTTGCCCACTCCTTGGATGCCCCTGCTATTAACTCTTGGCTTTCCTGCAGGACTCAGGCTGAGGGTGAGGGATGAAAAGTGACTTGGGATGTTGCAAATCACATCTGCCCTGGCTTTGATTAAACATGCTGCTGACTGCTTCTAGGAGATAAACAGTGTTTAATAAGATAGCCTGAACGTGCCATCACTCTTCACTCAGACATGGATTTTATTTATTTATTTATTTATTTTTAGCAGATGGGAAAGCAGGCTGTCGGAACATCATTTACTCTTATTTGACAACAGCAGGAAGATTTGGAAAGAAATGTCAGAGGTGCCCAGGGCACCACCCTGAGTGGATGTCCCTGGTTATTTGCTGTGCCCTGTCTTATTTCCACTTATTTTGTGCAGAACACTCTCAGAACATGCTCAGAACATTGCTCATGTTTTTGCTACTGAGTTCCTGACCTTGTCAAATCATTGGATTGTTTGGAGGGCTTTTCATCCCTGCTGCAGAATTACCTTCTGCCTAGTCGTCTTTCTCAAACTCAACTCATGTCCTGATGCCTATTTGACACTGCTGTTTAAATATCTAGTAGACTCCCAAAACGCTTAATCTAACTCCAGATCACTCCATCCCCCAACTCCCTCTAGTCACAGTCTTCCCCATCTCAGCAGATGGCAACTGCACTCTTCCAGTTACATGGGCCAAAAACTTGGGAGTCACCTCTGACTACTGTCTTTTTCTCACATTCCACATGCAACCTGTCAGGAAATTCTTCAGGCTCTCTTCTCAAACTATGTTCAGAATCTGACCTCTCACCACCTCCTGGCTGCCAACATCTCTTGCAGGATTTACTACAACAGCCTAAAAATTGGCCTTTTGGCTTCTCTCATTTCGTCTCTCCTCTGTAGTCCACTCTCCCTGCACGTAGAGTGCATCCTCCAAAATGAAAATTAGAGCCTTTCACTTCTCTGTTCAGACGCTCTAGATTTCCCATTCAAATCACAGTAAAATCCAAAGTCCCAGTCACAGCCCAAAGAGCCCCCACAATTTCCGGCCCCTTTTACCTCTCTTGCTGTTGCCACTCCACCCATGACACCATCCGCTCGGGCACACTCCCTCCTGGTGGCTCCTGCACATGCCTGCATGTGTCTGCCTTTGAGAGCTCTGTCTGGAAGGTTCCTCCCTCAGATACCATCAGGGCTCACCACTCATAGACCCCGTCTTCCTTTCTCTGTCCTGATCACCCTAGCAGCCCTAACACCTCTACCTCTCTCACTTTTATTTTCTTCTGTATAACTTCACACAGCTCGCACATCCCATACCTTATTTTTTTTCTGTTTTATTTATTGCTTACTTCCCCACCCACCCTTTTCTTTCCCCTTCCTCAACCAGAAACTAAATGCTACAAGTGTGAAGACCTTCGTTCTGTACTTTGAAGTACCCAACATCTGGAATAGTGCCTGGTACACATTAGATAATAAATAAATAGTTGCTCAATGAAGAACAAAAGCAAAACATGTGTCCAAGGTGTCTCTTTCTACTCAATCTAGCCCAAGCCTATTATTACTGACAAGCAAAGCACCCTAACTGAGAGAGGGCCCTTCATGACTTCAAAGGAGAACCTGATGTACTTTTCTGTGCTAGAGAAAAAAACTAGGATCGATAACAGAAAGGACAGGAAAAGATTTAGAATTTCTGCTCATCCATATATTGAATTCAGCTTTGTCCGAACAGTGGATCCTCTCTGCCTTCCACATTACTAGAAATCAGTGGAAAAATCAGTGGACTTGGAGCCAGGAAACGATTTAGCATCCTGGCCCAGCTACTTATATGATGTGCCCTTGGGCACCACACTAAACTTCCCTGGGCCTCAGTTTTCCCATCTGTAAAGCACAGTAAATCATCCCTGAGCCTCAGAGTTGTTGTGAAGATTACCTAAGATCATGAGTGTGACTTGCCCAGCACAGAGCCTGGGACTGAGACAGCCCCTTACAGTTCTTACAGTCAGAGCAGCCCACCTTTGGGAGAATGAACCTGTGCTTCTGAACAAGTAAACCAGTTCAACGCCCCTGCCACCATTTGCTGATGTGCAAACTTGGGCACATCACCTGGCCCCTCTGAGCTTCCATTGCCTCACCTTAAAATGGAGATAATCAGAGTCACCTGTCCCAGAGGTCAAGCAGAAGGATCCCTGAGTTTATGCTTGGAGCACACAAAGTGCTCCGTAAGTATTTGCTGCTACCACCACGAGTACTTAGTAAATATCATTTTCCTTCCCATGATGAAAGCTCCAACCATGAGCCAGATCATTCATTTCTTTTTCTCCTTTGATGTCAATGATGACAGCCTGCCCCAAAACTCTGGCTCTCCGGAAACATTTTGATGGGATAAAAAAAAAAACTGTGTTTCTTGGGTTTTCTACAGCAGCAGTCCTATGACTCCTGGCCTGAAACTGTCAAAATAAGCCTGAAGCACAGGCTTCCTGCCAAGCCTTCTTGGAGAGGGAGAGATCTAGCATGCACTCCTTCCTTTTCTCCTGCATGGTCCACACCCCACCCAATCCAGTTCTGCAGCCGCAGCACTCTGTGTCAGCTGTGCATGAGTGGTTTGGGAAAACAAAGGTTTATTTTTTATGTTAGCTCCCTTTGCCAGATCCCAGAGTTGTGTGGAGAAGGCCAGAGGGTAGAGATGTGTGAAATTGGTTCAGAAATGCCTGTGAGATGCCGTCAGACCCACCAGGGAGCTCGAGGCAAAGGTTGTGGCTGTGGTGCCCTGTGACTGACCTTGAGCCAGGGCTTATGAAGCCCTGCATGTTGATCAGGAATCAGAGCAGCTGAGGACAGACAAGGACACCAGTCCACCTTGAATTAGGTCTTTCAGGGTGATCTGCGATGCCAGGGGCAGCAGTTGGCTGCCAAACCTAGTTACAAAAGCATCACAGCTTCTTTGTCACTTCTGGGTTTAATATGAATCTTGTAAAACAAAGACCCTCCTACTTCTTAAAGCCTTCAAGACAGAAATCTATGGAAACAACTTCACCTCACACTCACACAAGCACACTCTTTGCCTGGCCTCTGTTTCCCTGTTCTGACTGCAAAAACTGGACCCTACATCTGAGCTGAATTGGACTCCCCTGAAAACCACTGTGTTCCATCCATAAATTATCAGCTGCATGAATGTAGATCTCTGATTGACACGAAAATCATTTGTCCAAATTCACAATGAGGACAGGCATTAGAAATAGCTCATTGTCCTCCTCAGGTCCCGTTTCTGAATCTGAAGAGGCTTATATTATTTAGGACTCTTGGGTGCAAGTGGAAGACCCTCAACTGAAATTGATCCAAGCAAGAAAGGAGACCAATGGATCCATGCAACTGAGAAGCGTAGGGGTAGTTCAGCGTCAGGCACAGCTGGATCCAAATGCCAAAAATTGTCGCCAGTCATCAGTGTCCCTGTTTAGGCTCTGCTTTCTTCCATGCCCACCCCTCTCCCAGATGGGCTATCTTGTCTGTTGTAAGTATGGGCTCCCAATAGCTCTACTCCATGCCTACATCTTGCCAAGGGAAAGACGATTCCCCCCCCCCAATATTTCCAGTAGAAGTCCTGGCAGAGTGGTAGCCATGGATCTGATTGACCCTGCTTTGGTCTGAACCAACCACTGTGGCTAGGGACATAGAATGTCTACACAGGCTCCTCATTCTAATAGCTGTAATTAAATGATCCACTCTACTATTGTCACAAAATAATTATACCTATCTACTGATTATCCCCATTTTTTCAGGCAACAAAACAGGATTGAAGAGGTTTTATAACTTATCCCAAGTTTATATCCCAAAAAGGAGAATCTAAACTCATAGCTGTTTTCCAAAACTCTGTATCAGGGAGTCAAAATGGCCTATCTCCCTGCTGCTCTAGAAAAAATGAACTTGCTCACAAAAAGTGCATCTGTCTCACAAACATCCGTTAAGCAACTGCAGTATGCCAGGCACTGGATTGAGAAATGGATGAAGACTAGAGGCTTCATGAGGGCATTTTGGCACTAAAGGCACAGCTTCCTTAAGCCTTGCTCGGGCCCCTTCTAGAACCTGACTTGGTTACCAGAGGACCCTGGCATCTTGAGAGTCACATGACTCATCAGGGTGCTCCTGGGTAATGGAATCTTCCCAAAGAGAAATAAACCAGTTCACAACTTCTGCTATGCCTGTTTTTCCCACCTCAAGGAGCCACCATCTATATAAGATAAAAATGAAAAGAGGGTCACAAACAGATTTGATTCCAGGCTTAGTTTGCATAGCCCATAGGGTAATTTTTTCTTTTGACAATATTGAAGGGGCTAGAGAGGTCGCTCAGCAGTTACGGTGCTTGCCTGGCATGTGCAAGTGTGCAAGTTCAGACCCCAGCACCACTTACACAACAAAGTGTCCAAGGAATGAAAGTCATATGAAAAACTAAATTTAAAAAAAATTGCTTCTCTCTTTCTCTCTCTCATTGTCCTCTCTCTCTTTTTTTTTTTTTTTAAAGACAGACTCTTTCTCATTCATAGCCACATTTCTGGCTTCTCCTAAGCATATCAGGTGAACTTAGACTTCTCAATTCACCCTGAGAAGGGTGTGTGCTCTCCAGTTTGCCCTAGTCCCTTGTATTCCCTATCGCCTTACACCCAGACTGCTTTACTCATGAACTTTACCTGCTGAGGAAGCCCAGGGAATCAAGTGCTGAAGAGTACAAACAAAAGGCAAAAAGTATACAGAAAAAGAAGAAATGAATTCACTGGGCATAGAGGAGAAATCACAAAGAGGTTCCAAGAAGAGATCAAATTTGAGCCAGGCCTATTGATAGGTAGGATCTTAAATACAAAAAGTCCCCTTCGTGCGTAAGATGGATTTTTTCCATTTGGATGGAGCAGTGTGAGGAATGGGTTTACCAAGGTAAACAAACAGCATAGAGAAAGACACAGGCTGCACGTTCAACTGATGCTCTGGGGACTGCAGCCTGCGCAGACAGAATGTCAGGAGCTCACCCCAGGATACACAAGCAAGATGAAGGACCAGCTGGACTGAACGCTGCAGCAGGCCTAACCTGCCTCACGGAAGCCTCAGGACAGTCGCAGGAGTTCATGGGTCTAGGGGTGCCGTGAAGCCCAGCAGGCCAGCCCTCAGGATAGGGCTGGGGAGCTCTGCTGCAAACTCAGCAGCACCTCATTGCTCCCCATCAACATGACTGTGCCCTCACCAGGCCTGATCAGCATCTAGACTCACACTCTGCCAGGTCAGGGCTCTTGATGCTTCTTCCAGTTTCTTTCCCTGGCTACTTCTGAACCTTCGAAGCTCAGGCACCTAAGCCTGGCCACCAGGCTCTTCAGAACAGGGAGTAGTGCCTCAGTTGATCCTGGGTCCCCAGGGCTCTGCATTGCCCTACTTGGGCTGGGGACATTAAGGTGGGCAGAGGGAAGTGAATAAAAATACGTCCAGCACAACTGGTGCCTTCCTCCAGCCACCTTTTATTATTTGTTTAAGAGAGAGGGTCAATTTTATTTATTTTTTCACCTGGTTTTTGTTTTCCTCCACTTCATTGTATACGTGATAAGGTTAGAACCTGAGTCCTCACACATTCCAGGCAAGTGCTCTAACTCCTGAGCCACCTCTCCAGCCCTCCAATCGACCTTTAAAGGTGCTATAATCATCCCAACTTCCCGAAGAAGGAAAGGGAAGCTCAGGGAGGTTCAGGACTGTAACTCTTGCATGGCCCCTGAGCTTCCATGTCATCCTCTGTCTAATGAGAATCACTTACGAATCTTCCAGGATTTTGTGGAATTTAGAAATAGTGTATAAAGGCCTGGCCCAGTGTTTTGTATGCATTCGTTTGTTAAAATAATTAGTGACCATCTGCTACACCCCAGGCACGGTGCTTGGCACAAGCATACATCTCTCAACAAGCAGACTGTTTCCTGCCCACAGAGTTATGATGTGATTGTGTGAGCCCAGTTGTATGAGTGCTGGGGTTCAAAACGTGAGAAGAATAGGTAACCACATATAACACAGTGAGTAATTGTGCATTAAGGGGCACATCAGAGAGATGATAATCCTGGAATTCCAGAAGGTGAGGTTTACAAAACAAAGAAATTCAGTGTGATTGGACCAAAACATGTGCTTGGGAAAGAAGTATGAAAGGAGAATGAAGATGAGCAGGAGTTTAGAGGAGGCTGGGTCAGGCAGGACTCTAAATTGTGTTAAAGAAATTATATTTCCTTCTAAGGGCATTAAGAAGTTAAGTGTGGTGGGAGGGGATGGAGGAAAAGGGGAGTTCCGTGAAATAACCTTGCAACTGGTCCTTTGACCCCCATTGGCGTTTATCTTAATTAGCTGGCAAAATAATCTGTTAAAAATGTCAATCAGAGCTGGGCACAGTGGCACATGCCTGTAATCCCAGCAGTTCCAGAGGCTGGGGCAAGAGGATCACCAGTTCAAAGCCAGCCTCAGCAACTCAGCAAGACTCTAAGCAACTTAGCGAGACCCTGTCTCAAAATTTTAAAAAAATAAATAAACAAAGAGCTGGGGATGTGGTTAAGCACCTCTGGGTTTAATCTGGTACCAAAAACAAACAAACAAAAACCTGAAAAAAAATGTCAATCAGATTGTCACTCCTCTGCTCAGTATCATCCAATTGTTCCACCTTCGCTTCCGCGTATCACAAAGCCCTGTGTGACCTGGCCTGTCATTTCCCTGCTTACCTGGATGACCCCCCACCCCCACCCAGCCACTCTGGCCTTGCTGTTCCTTGGATGTCATGCCTCCCCTCAGGACATCCCCTCTGGCTGATTCTTTCCTCTTCCCTGGTCACCTTTGCTTTTTCTTTTTTTTTTTAACCTTCCAGTCAAATTTAAGACTGAAAATTGTCCCCACGGTACCACTAACACCTGTACCCTCTTATTCGTGCTTGCTTTTCTTTTTCTAGAACACGTGTCTTCTTACATATTGTGAATGCCCTCCGGCCAAACACCACCAGGAACACGGGTGCGATAGAATGTGTTCACTTTATTTCTGTGGGAACAAAGGAGATCATATACCAGAGCAGACCCTGGGGCATCTCCCCCATTGCAATGCACAACTACACCCATGTTCCTGGTGGTCTCTGGCCAGAGGGTGTCGACTATGCTGTACATACTATTTCTCTGTGTTATTTTCTTCTGTTTCTCCTTTCTGTCTTCATGGAGGTAGAGATGTTTTGATTATTCTGTTAACTGACATATCCAAAGTGCCTAGCGCCATGTCTAATATACAATAGAAGCCCAATTCCTATTTATTGAAGGAATTGCTTATTAATCCACTTACTAACAATGCTTGGTTAGGGAAGGGAAGAGTTACAGATGGCCTGAGAGGGCTGACTCTGGTAACAGGATGGGCGGATGTGTCATTTCTGGAGATGGAGGAAACAAGAACAAGCAGCATTATGGTTTGAATGTGAGGTGTCCCCCAAAAGCTCACATGTGACAATGTGAAGGCTGAGGTGAAACAATTGGGTTGTAGGAGCTTGGATCCAATTATTGAGTTAATCCCCTCCTAGGGATTAATTGGCAACTGTGGGCTGGTGGGGTGTGGCTGAATGAGGTGGGTCATTGTGGGTGTGCCTTTGGGGTATATATTCTATATCTGTGTGCAGTTTCTCTCTCTGCTCTGCTTCCTGATGTGATTGATGCCTTGACCTCTCTGGAGTGATGCCTGCCATCTCCTTGAGCCCTGAGGAATGCAGCTGGCCTTGCATGAACTAAGACCTCTGAAACCCTGAGCCCTAAACTAAGCTTTTCCTCCTAAAATTGTTCTTCTGAGGTCCGTTCATTACAGCAGTGAAAAACCTGACAGGCAGGTTTGCAGGACGGGTAGAATCAGAGAGGAGATGATAAGTTTGATCTGTTTCTAGTCACAGAATTGTTAGCCCATCATCCTGGGTCAGCTTCACCTACAAGGGGGACCACAACCCCCATGGCCACCCCAGGCAGGCCGGGGCTCCCAGTGGGCCTGCTCTGTAGCAGAACCAGTATTACCATTATAACATATGCTAAGCACTGGGTTAAACACTGGAGCCCTGTGTCCCTCTGATTTTAAAGACGAGGAAATTGAGGAACAGAGAGGACAAGTAAGTTTTGCACGGCTCAGCTAGAATATGAATACAGATTGATCGTCTCCAGAATCTAGACCACTCGGAGCTTTCAGCAGCCATGAAGCAGATGCCTGGAAAGGACATCGGAGTCAAGAAATTGTCAAGGCAAATGTGACCTTGTGATAAAGCAAGGGAATGCTTTTTCAGTTTTGTTGTTGTTGTTGTCTGTTGTGGGGGCTGTTTGCAGCAAATTCTGCTCTGCATCTCGTGGCGAACCCCCAAGGCTGCCAGAAGCCCACGCAGGTCACCAGGTCCCATTAAGACTGGTCATGCCCCACTGAGTCCGCCCTGCTGAGTTACCTGACAGGGAGGGACCAATGCCTCTGACAGGAGGCATCAACTGGGAAGGTCATAAAAATTAAAAAGGAGCCAAGCCCGCCCTCCCCCACTACCACCTCCAAAGGAGAGCAGCAGAGATCTGAAAAACAGGGTTATTAACAGCACCAGGCATGGGAGTTGCCATGGATACCACTAACCCAGCGCAGGCCTCCTCTGCCCCTTAGTCCTGAAAGGCTTTGCTCTTGGCCCTGCCTCATGCTGGCAAAAGAGCGGTTTTTCTCCCCACTTCCCCCTAACAGGTCCAAAAAGTAGAAAAGGCATTTGAAGACTCAGAGCTGGGGAGCTAGTTCCATTCCATATCGTGTTTTTAATAATTGGTTTCTTTCAAACTCTACTATGCCCTCACATCAACATGAGTTTGTGTGTATGAGGACAATGGAGCTCTCAGAAAGTATGGGTCTATACGACAATGAAGATTAAGTGACTTGGAGAGGAGAAGAGAGGAAACTAATGAGCAAAGAGGGGAGTTCAAGTGGCTATGTTTCTGCCCATTGTAAAGGACATCATTGGTGATTCTGAGAACCATGTTAAAATTACAGGAAACAATCAGTAAAATAAGGCCCAAACTTTGTCCCTAAAGTGGAACCCCCAAGTTTCTCCAAGGAAAGAACAGTGATCAATTTTTGATTCCCCAAGAGCTTACAGAACAAAAACTGTGCCTTCACCAACATTCCCAATAAACATTTATTACATAAGCATATTTGAGAGCTACTTTTCAAATACTCTGTATCTCATTCAAACCTCACAATTAACATGAAATCAACACTATGATTGTCCAACCCAGGCCAAGATGAGTGATATAAATGATAATCATTTACAAGTGCTACAGCAGAAACTCGCTTAAAATGTGCAACCCCAGGTGGATTGATGGATGGAGAAAGCAGTGACAGATGGAGAGAGATGTGAACCAGCAAGCAGAGCAGAACGACAATAGTAAAATTCCTGGGTTGGGCAAATCTCAAGAGTCCTTTCATTCCCCCAAATTCTGTTTTATATTGATTTCCTGAGCATTTCTCATAGGCTTGCTTCAAAATGAAGACAAGTTAACATTAGTCAGCTAAAATCAATTTAAGATTAACCTTTGCAGCTACTGAGTTTATCAGTCAGGAGCTAGTATAGGATGGGCTAGTGAAGCATCACTGAAGTCTTGAGGCTTAAAAGTACAAAGGTTTATCTTTTGCTCTTGCTGAGTGTCCAGCACAGCTTAGCCAGGGGCTCTCTGCAAGCAACCCCTTTGACTTGTCATCTTTGTTGTTCTCTTTCAGAGCCCAGTTGACAGGGAGTCACTGTACATGGCCTGAGGGAAGGAAGAGAGTCCATCAAAGCACAAAGTGTGTTTTGGGATTCTTCACGTTTCACCAGGTTAAGGTGAGTCACAGGGCGACAGGAGAGAAGCGGAGGCTGCTGAGCAGTTACATGCTCCTGCAGGTGACTCTCAGGCTAAGGTGCAAGTGTGCGCTGTTGCTGTTTTTTCTCAAGTTCTGTCTCCACAGGTTTTTCTCCCTTAATTATGCAAAAACTACATTGCCCAGAAAATTGCTGCCTCACTTTCTGACATTCAGTCTACATCTGCCAATGGGTAATGATTGAGTTTCTCACCGCATTACCCTCAAAGTAAAGAAGCTCTTTTCTATGTGTGATACTCTTATTTTGCCAGTTGAAGAATGAAATCCCATGGAAAGCCTTCAAGGTGGGTCTTCAAACCCGTAGAACAAATGAATTTTGTTGTTTTCTTTGCCTGATGGAGATCTGAGGCTCAGCAGTGTGGCAGCCTCCTTCTGGAAGCTCTGTCAACCTGACACTTGGCTATTGTGCGTTCCAGTGTGGAGGAGGGGGAAGGCGAAGCATTTAAGAAATTTATTTCTGCAAGACTTGAGCTATAATAAAAACTCAATGGAGTGGGACAACTGGGAGGGATAACTGTTGGCAGACTGACTAGAAGGGGCAGGGGGCTTAAAAGAAACCCTAAGGTTTGTTTTCAAAGCAATGATCACATCTTCGCATGGGAGCAGCCCCGCCCCCCCCCCCAATGTCTGAGGCCAAGTCCTCTTCCCAGAGGCGGTAGAGCTAGATGATTCATGCTGTACAACCTAGTACATTCTAACACAGCCTTCTCTGAAAGACAGCTTGGCTCTAAAGCTGTGAAGTACAAAGCCCTTCACAGCAACAGCCAAACAGGTACATAAACGAATCAATACTCCAGCATTCAGCACATTCGCGCATATTTACTATGGAAACACGCTGGCCTGGGCCCAATACCTGGGCTCCTAACCCTGCTAGTCAATATCACTCATCAATTAAAAAACTAAAACGGAGTTTGATCACTCCCCTTGACGCCCCAGACTCCTGGCTCATAAAATGGATTTCAAGTCAGTGTAAATAGGCTGCTTTGCCTAGCAGCTGTGTTCCTGAAAAGTTTCTTATAAATCAAATCCTCTTTTAAAATGCACGAAACTCACTGTTTAAAAGGAAGGCTGTGATTAATCCTTTTGTAAGGCAAAGAATCTTTCTATAATATAAAAACAACCACCACCTGCCCCCATCTCGATCTGTATACCCTGCTACCCTGTTCCTGCTAGTTGTCACCTACCCCTGCCCACACCGTTCTATAAGGTCAGTTTGGGGCACAAATAACATTATTAAGAGACCTCAAATCTTTGTGACTTGGAAGCAAATCAAAGATCCGTCTTTTTAACATGTATCTTACAAACATCCTGGTAGAGATGGCTGCAGAATATATTTTACTTGTCTGCAGATACCACAATACACAATCACCAGAAATGCTGACACGCTCAGCTATGAAAGAACTAGCTGATGTGCTCTGTGAGGATGGCTCATCATCCCTCTCTTGAAACAGATCCGAAGACAGCATTTTGGGAGACAGGTGGAGATGGGTTAAGGATGCTTTTATTTCCTCTCCCCCCTCACCCTCCCCTTCCTGCTAGCAAAGACCGAAAAGTAGAAGTAACTACGGAAAATTCCATCCTCCAAATGTTGGTGTGAACATTTTTGCTCAAGGATAAGGCCAAAGACTAGCCCAGTGTTTCTCATCCTCAGTCACTCTGGATTTTTGCCATGTCTGAGTAATACCTTCATTATTTACTTTGTTTCAGTTAAGTTGGCTCATTGATTTCTTTTCTCCTTAACTTCATGAAAAGCAACGAGACCCATAATATCAGAGTACTGAGATGCAGTTATAATTTTTCTAGAACACATTAAAATGAGTTTATAACTATTTTAAAATGTAGCTTCATCCAAGTGCCACTTAAAAGCATCCTGTGAACCACTATTTACAAGTACATCCTACTTGGCCGAGACTAGATAAGGTGGTCTCAGCTAAACCAACTGAGCCACGACAATTGCAGTTCACATTTTTGCACATCTGTCCCTGCATTCACTCAACAAACATTACTGGCATCTACTGCACAAGGGCACTGTCACAGATATGGGTGGGAGAGAGCAAGAGAGCCCATGAGCCTTTGGGAGCTTAAGGTTTAGTGGAAAGGGCAGACTGAAACGAAGATGCCAGTCATAAGATAGTGTGTTGTACAAAGAATGAAGCACAAAAGAGCAATGAACTCTTCCTTAGGAATAGAAATCTCCAACATAACTCTTTGGATGAGCTTAGAAGTGTGGATGACCTGGGTGTGGTGGCGCATGCTTGTAATCCTAGCAACTTGGGAGGCTGAGGCAGCAGGATCGCAAGTTCAAAGCCAGCTTCAACAGCTTAGCAAGGCCCTACACAACTTTCTAAAGACCCTGCCTCAAAATAAAAAATAAAAAGGGCTGGGTGAGTGGTTAAGCACCCCTGAGTTCATTCCTTGGTACCAAAAAAAGAAAAAGAAAGGTGAACAAGATGGGCTCTGACAAAGGGAATAAGGGAAAGCATTTTGGGAGGGAAAAGAGCCAGGTACAAAGACTTAGGAGCATGTGACAAGAGGCATGTATGTGGTAAGAAAGGGCACATGCTCTATGCTCTGGATGCCATGAGAGAGGATAATTTCTAAGATCAAATTGGAATCTTTCTTTGAAGACTTGGTGGTAACATTTTCAAGGGCCATCCATTTCATAGCATGTAACAGGATTTCTTTTCCTTTTATGGCTGAATATGATTCTTTTATAAGTTATTATGGATTGAATTATGTCCCCTTGAAAAAAATCATATGTAGAAATACTAACTCCCAGTGCATTGAAGATCTCTTTCCTCTCTTGAAGAGGTAATTAAGGTTAAATGAGATCATAAGGGTGGGGCCCTAAAAAAGGGACTAGTGCTCTTAATAGAAGAGAAAGACACTAGGGAGACACAATGAAAGAGAAAAGTCATTGTGAGGTCACAGAAAGAAGGCAGCCCTCTGAGAGCCAGAGAAAAACTAAGGAGAAACTAATCCTGCTAGCATGTTGATCTTGGATTTCCAGTCATCAGAACTGTAATTAAATTAATTTCTGTTGATTAAGCCACCCAATTTGAGGCATCTTGTTTCAGCAATACAAACAGATTAACAAATGTACATATATGATATTTTGTTTATGTATTCATTTGTCAATGGATATATGGTTTGCTTCCACCTCTTGGCTATTATGAATAATGCCTCTATGAACAAGAGCACACAAACATCTCTTCAAAACTCTACTTTCAATTCCTTTGGCTGTATATCCAGAAATGGAATTACTGGATTATATGTTAATTCTATTTTTAATTACTTTGAGGAAGCTCCACACTATTTTCCAATTTCTGCACCATTTTCCAATTTTACCAACAGTGCTTAAGAGTTTATTTCTCCACATTCTTGTCAACATTTATTATTTTCAGTTTTCTTAAGCAGCCATGCTAACAAATGTGAAATAGTACGGCACTGTAGTTTTTAATCTGCATTCTCTTAATGATTAGTGATATAGAGCGTCTTTTCTTGTGCTTATTGACCATGTGCAAATCTTCTTCGGAGATTCAACCACTATTCAAGTCTTTTGCCTATTTTTGAATTGTGTCTGTTGTTTGCTTTTTTGTTGCTAAGTTTTAGGGGTGCTCTATATATTCTGAATATTTATCTGTTTTCAGATATGTGTGATTTGGAAATATTTTCTCCCATTCTGTTGGTTGCATTTTATTTTATTTATATTTTGATGCACAGAATTTTTTCCAGTTTTCATGAAGTTAAATTTGTTTGTTTCTCTCGTTGACTGTGCCTTTGGTATTATATCTAAGAATTCATTGCCAAGTCTATTGTGAAGTTTTATGCCCCACATTTCTTCTAAAAGTTTATTGTTTTAGGTCTTACATTTAAGTCATTTGTGCATTCTGAGTTAATTGTTTATATGGTGTTTGGTAAATGTCCAATTTCATTCTTCTTCATGTGGATATCCACTTTTCTCAACAACATTGATTTAAAAGACTGATCTTCCCCCCATTAAACGTTCTTGATAATCTTGAAAAAAAATCACTTGACCATATTTCTGGGCTTTCTATTTATTCCATTGGTTTATACAAGGGCTACACTACTTTGATTACTGTAGCTTTAGAGTTAGATCTAAAATCTGGAAGTGTAAGTCTTCCAACTGTGTTATTTTTCAAGATTGTTTTTGACTCTTCAGAGTCCATTGATATTCCACATGAATATTAGGATAGATTTTTTTATTTCTGAAAAAAAATCTTGAGGTTTGATAAAGATTGCATTAAATCTATAGGTCAACACGACTGGTAGAATGCCCGTCCAGAGCATCCCTGCTTAGGACCAACCAGGGGAGGTACCCAGCATGGAACACCCCTGCCTACCTGATGCCCCATGTCAGATTTGAGCCTGTTTGAATCCCACTGGCAGGTGCTCAGGATACAACTGGTAGGCCCAACATTCACATTCAGAGCAGCCCCTGCTCAGGACCAACCAGAGGAGGTTCTCCTTCTGGAGCAGCCCCACCTACCTGATGCTCTGTGTGCCTGTTGGTGCCTGTTTGAGTCCCACCAGAAGGCACTCAAGACACGACTGGTAGGACCCCCATCTGGAGTAACCCTGCTCAGGAACAACCATGGGAGTTTCCCCACCTGGTGCAGCCCCACCTACCTGGTGCCCCACATTCTGGTTGGGGCCTCTTTGAGTCCTTACAGAAGGCACACAAGGCATAACCAGTAGGACCTCCATTCAGAGCAACTCCTGCTCAGGACCAACCAGAGGTGGTTCCTCACCTGGAACAGCACTGCCTACCTGATGCCCCCACATTCTGGTAGGTTCATATTTGCAACCTTGAGCCTGGAACCAAAAGGTAGAGCAATAAAAGGACCTAGGCTGAAACAGCATCTGGAAGAAGGTGATCATCAAAGAGTTGGTGGCTGATCTGACCCTTTGACTTGCAAGGAAAAACCACCTGGAGAACTGCCCACTTTCCCCACAGGAAATCTCAATGCAGAGATTCAGAATAAGCTCTTCAAAAATGAAGGATCAAACAAGGAGAGGGTCACCTCAAACCTAAAACTCCCCTAAATAAGGATGCCACAGATAGGGGTTGAGATGAAAACCTTGAAAATATTGTCAATGATCTAATAACTGAAAGGAACAATGAGCTAAAAGAAGATATAATGAAGGGACTAAGTGAGAAAACTCAAGAGATGAAAAACTCTATTATCAAAGAATTAGACATACTCAAAAAGGAAGTAACAGAGCTATAAATCTGCAGTCACTGACATGACAGGAACCATGGAAGAAATAACAGACTAACTTCTACAGAAAACAGAACCTCAGCTCTTAAAGAAAGAACTTCTGACAATGAAGGCTGAG
>PVKS010032671.1:0-22359 GCA_004027875.1 Aplodontia rufa | reverse complement strand
TCTGGAAAATTCACAATTTAATATATAATATATTAAATATATATTTATAACGGTTATGGGGGAAATATAGAAGAATCAAGCGACTGGGCTGGAGTGGTGTGAGGGGTGACTCTGGATTAGGATCAAATGCATATTACATTGTTACTTTATATGCATTTATGTTTGTACAATAACTCAACTCCTAATTTTTTAAAAAAAAAAGAAGTCTGTTGTTAAGTCAGAAAAAAAAAACTTATTACCTTTGGAGCAAATAGAATCACAATTTATTTTGACTTGAAAGAGCCCCCACCCAACTTACCTGGGGATATAATCAATATTGATTAGAGCATAGAAATTGAGACCCACAGTAGAAGTGCAATCAACAAAAGGCAATTTTATCTCTGTCTCATGGGAAACCTAAATACATATGGGGCTCTGTGTGAGAAATAATCAGGGACATAGTCTTCTTCTGTCATAATTCCTCACTGCTCCCGTGGCAGAGTCCAAGACAGCTCACTCCACATCCTTGTTCAGTCAGTGGAAAGGACAAGAAGTGACAGGTATAACTCTTTCCTTTAAAAGTTTCTACATGGTACTCCAGTTCACATGATATTGGCAAGAGTTTAATACCATGGCCATATCTGTAAGCCAGTGAGGCTGGGTGGCCCCATTCCAGCCTAAAACTTCTATCAGTATGGAAGAAGAGAAAAACAAATAAGGTGCACAACTAGCCATCCCTTCCATACTGTGTAATATTCTTCATTCATGTTGATCCATATTTGTAATAATTGTACATCATTTTTTGTCTGGCATGACTCTGTGGAAAGAGAATGCTGAAGTCAGGGATATTTCTATTTTATATGTTGATTCTTTATTTTCTTTTTGTGGTACTGGGAATTGAACTCAGGGCCTCATGCATGCTAAGCAAGTGTTCTACCATTGTGTTACACATACAGCCTCCTACAGATTGCTTCTTTTATTTTTAAAGAGAGGAATAGTGGGAGAGAGAGAGAGAGAGAGAGAGAGAGAAAATAATTTTTATTTAGTTTTTCATGTGGCTTTTGATGCTCCAACACTCCCTTGTGTACATGATGCTGGAGTTTGAACCCACATCCTTGTGCATGCCAGACAAGCACGGTAACCGCTGACTCACTGCTCCAGCCCCCTACAGATTGATTTTTTTTTTTGTTAAGAGAGGAGAGAGAGAGAGAGAGAATCAATTTTATTTAGTTTTTCATGTGGCCCTTGTTGCTCAGACACTTTGCTTTGCACGTGGTGCTGGGGTTTGAACCTGGGTCCTTGCGCATACCAGGCAAGTGCTGCAACCTCCAAGCCACTGCTCCAGCTCCCCAGGTTGATGTTATGGTTTACATCTATAATATCCTCAAAAGCTCATGTGTTGAACTCCAATGCGGCAGATTTAAAGGTGGAACTTTTTGGCACTGATTGGATCATGAAAGCTCTGCTGTCATCATGGATTAATCCATTGATGGCTAAATAGACTCCTGAGAGATAGGACCTAGTTGCAGGAAGTAGGTCACTGGGGACAAGTCCTGACAGGACTTTGAATTTGTAATCTTCCTGTTTAAGCCTCTGGAGCCACTGGAATTACAGGCCTGCAACCCTACGCCCCAGCAATGCATTTTCTTCTTTCAGGTTGAGAGAAAAATAAGCTATTATTTTTCAGGTGTGTCCTCTCCCCCTCCCATCCCCTCTCTCTCTCTCCTTCCTGGATGCCATGACCAGAGCACCTTTCCTCCACCATGCCCTTCCACCATGATGTTGTGCCTCATCTCAGGCCCAGAGCAATGGAGTCAGTCCACTATGAACTAAAACTATAAGCAAAAAATTTCCTCTTTAATGTTACTTGTGTCAGGTATTTTGGTCACAGTGATGAAAAGTTGACTAATACAAGAAAGGAACAAAATAGTAACACATAAGAATTCTCACATCTGGGGCTGGAGTGGTGGCTCAGCAGTTATGGTGCTTCCCCAGCATGCGTGAGTATGCAAGTTCAAACCCCAGAACCATGTACACAATGAAGTCTCAGAGCAACAAAAGCTTCATGAAAAACTAAATAAAACTGTTTCTCTCTCTCTCTCTCTCTCTCTCTCTCTCTCATTATCCCTCTCTTAAAGAAAGGAAGGAAGGAAGGAAGGAAGGAAGGAAGGAAGGAAGGAATAGTCCCATCTGCTGGCTTCCATAGCACAGTTTAGTGGTTCTCTGGTGGTTTAAGGTTACTTATGATTAGGATCCTTGCATCTCTGGGTTTTATTCCCTATCTTAAGTTCCTCCTGAGTCTCAGCTTCCAGGTTTCTAGCTTCGTATCCACCTTCTCCCCTGTATCCTTGACTCTTGATATATCTTCCTCCATTCCTACACTAAAAAAAAGCCTGCTGAAAACAAACCTAAAAAAAAGGCCATCTCCTTAGTCTTTCTTTGCATCACGTCCACTTTCCATTTCTATTCACTGAAGCCACAAATTATCTCAAACCTAGTGATTTAAAACATCAATTTATTTATTAACCTGCATTTCTGTAGGGTAGAATTCTGACATGCATCTCACTAGGTTGAAGTCCAGGTGTGTACAGGGCTGCATTTATTTTGGAAGTTCTAGGGGACAGTCTGTTTCCTAGCCTTTTCAAGCTTATAGATGCTTCCCACGTTACTTAGCTCATGGCCTCCTTTCTCAATCTGTAAAGCCAGCAACAGCTGAGAGTGGTGGTCCATGCCTATAATCCTAGCTACTCAGAAGGCTGAGGCAGCAGGATCTCTTTTTTCATTGTGGTTCTAGGGATTGAATCCCCGGCCTCACAAATGTTAGGTGATCACTCTACAACTGAGCTGTATCCCAGTCCTTTCCTTATCTCATTTTGTGATGGGGTCTTGCTAAGTTGCCCTAGTTGGCCTAAAACTTGGAATCTTCCTGCTGAAAGGTCAACATGAGTGTGTGCTATACTCATATGTATATTTACACAACCTGGGCAACTTAGAGTGATCACCTACCATATGTGAGGCCCTGGGTTCAATCCTCAATGCCACACATACAAAAAAGCCAGCAACAACAGGTTGTTTTCCTCATATCACTTCACTCTGACCTCTTCCATAGCTACCTCTGACTCTTCTCCTCTGTCTCCATCTTCCACTTTTAAGCATCCTTGGGATCACACTGGGCCATCTGCATAACCCAGAATAATCTTATTTCAAGATCAGTGATTAGCAATCTTAGTTCCACTTGCACCCTTTGCAATGTAACAATATATTCATAGATTCAGGGGATCAGGGAATCTGGTGGCAGCTGGGGTGCTTATTCTGTTGACCATAACCCTTACGTTTATTCTTCCATTGTGTGCAGAAACACAAGCAAAATTCTCCTCTCCCTCTCCTCCTGGGCTTTTCTCCACTCCTATTCCCAAGTCAAGTTCTTATTCAGCTCAAGGGTTAATACTTGAGAAACAAATTTTGTACCAATTATCATCTTATTTTGTACATAGTCACCTGTTCATTATAAGTTATTCCATAAGTCAATGGGTCATTTTTCAAATAGCAGAATGTGTCAATGTAGAGGAGGCATTTTTTTGCCATACTGGTTATTGAACCCAGGAGTACCCTTCCACTGAGCTCCATCCTCAGCCCTTTTTATTTTTTTGTTTTGAGACAGGACCTCACTAAATTGTCCAGGCTAATTTCAAACTTGCAATCCAGAAAGAAGGCCATCTAAACCAACAATTGAAGCCTCCTGTACTTGATTGCAAGTTCTAACCACTTGACTTTGGGGATTGAAGCACTCTGTACAAAGTGAGTAACAGCCCTGATGAAATGGAACTAAACCTCCCTCAGAATGATTCACTGAGTCAGGAAAAATGAAGCATCTAGTGTCACTGATGATTTGGGAAGTTGTATCTGAGGCCTCAAGTTTGTTTCTGAACAGAAGAACAAGTGAGGAGAGTGGGGACAGAATGAAAATGTCCTTGAAATGTTTTTATATTCAAATCATTTTAGTAGTATTAGCCAAACTCAAAAGAATCATCAAGGCCTAGCGCAGTGGGATTTGGTAGCAAGAACATGGAAAGGGGAGTAGAAAAGGCTGGATTCCCACCCAGTCTTTATCACAGACTTGTAGGCACTAACCATGGTGAGTTCAAGTGTTATCATCTTCAGGACAAGGAGGAAGATACTTGGCGCCAACCACCTGCACACTTATCAAGGCCAGGAAAGCAATTCTTGCTCCTCCTAGAGTTGAGAGCAGATATGAGAGAAGGTCTCTCTTTTGTCACTCTGTAATAGTTTACATCTGATGGGACTGAGTTGGTGGAATTAGTTGGTCTGGAAGACTGCCAAGGCACCATCCAGCTGTGCCTGTCTGAAGGTCAGCGACACAGTCCTTACTCAGCTGACAGCCACTGCTTTGCCCTTGAACAGCCCCAACCTCTGCTGCACTCTGAAACCAAGTCCTCTCTGAGGCCTGGGTTGTGGTTTGTCACTGCACTTCCCTCTTCCTTCCTGATAGATGAATCAGACTGACATGCTCATTGCCGCTCTCAGGGGAGCTAAGCCAATATGAGTAAGTGTGGGTGTGTCTCTGTGGATGCTTCTTTTCCCATGAACCAGACAGTAGCATTTAGGATCAATCAATTTTATTAGATAAATACACTCCATGCTTTATGTTCTTGGGTGGAAATCCAAGTGTGCATACCTATTTACATTGTCTTCCACATTTTCAGTGGTGCATTATAATTGTACATAGCGATGACATTTGTTGTTACATATTTGTCCAGTCACACAATATAGCAGTGCAATTTGGTCAGTATTACTCCCTAGCATTTCTTACCTCCCTCTCTGGTTCTTACCCTTTGGTTCCTTTCCTCTACTGTTCTCTCTTTGATTTTTAGGAGATCCACCCCAACCTTTGTTTTCTCTTTTCTTCTCTAGCTTCCACATATGAGAGAAAACATATGGCCCTGAAACTTCTACGTTTAACTTATTTCACTTAACATGATGGTCTCTAGTTCCATCCGTTTCCATTACTCTGTGCTTCAACAATGTAGCAACGGGGTTATGGATAAGAAATACAAATGAGATTTGAGGATTTAAAAAAATCTAGTCTTTTGTATGTACATGTGAATGCACATCTTTCAGATAAGAAGGTCTATAGCATGTCAGATTTTCAACAGAATCCGTGAGCCAAAACAGGAAAAGATCAACTAGTAGTGCAGAACAATGTTCCATTGCCAGAGCAATAACACCAATTGCTGCTGTCCACTGATGGATGCAAAGAAGCTATGGAAGTGCTATCATTAATCATTGAAAGCATTCTGTATTGAGCATCATGTAGTAAAAGTTCTCTTGATAAATCCCTCCTTAATAGACTGGCAAGATTAACCAATGCTCTGTTTCATCTGTAAAATACATTCACTAACGCTCCTAACCTTCAGCCCGACATTCTCTCACACTTTTGGCACCCCTACCCCTTAGTGAGCTGAGCCACGCCAAGATTCAGTGAGGACCTCTGTCCATTGCATCCATGCCAGGAAATTCTATTTCTGTGATTTCATGAAAAGCCTTTAAAAAGGATCATGAAAATGAAGCTGCAAAGTGGCATTCATTGCATATGCTTAATTAAGACAAGTTCATTTTGGTTGGGGCTGGGGTTCCAAGAATTGAACTCAGGGGCACTCAACCACTGAGCCACATCCTTACACATTTTTATATTTTATTATGAGACAGTCTTGCTAAGTTGCTTAGGGCCTCACTAAGTTGCTGAGGCTGGCTTTGAACTTGTGATCCTCCTGCCTCAACCTCCCAAGTCGCTGGGATACAGCTGTGTGCCAACATGCCCAGCAAGTTGATTGCATTTATATACAAAAAAGAAGGTGTTGAATTAAGCATGGACTAGACAACTGTAGATGTTTAATGAGAATGGATAAGGAGTTCTGTATTCTGATTGCATGACCGGTATCTTTTAGTTTCTGCTTCACTTTAAAGATACACCTAGAGATTACATCAAATGTATGAGGAATATAGCTTGTGTAAGCAGAGAGACACTCAAGGAGAAGCCTTGGCCTGTCATCAAAGGATTGAGAGATAAATGCACATTTACATATTTTGAGTTAGCATGAAAACATTAAGAGATGTATGAATCATTTTTATGAGTACCAGATTGAACCAGCATTTTCTACGAGCCAAACAACTTTTCATCCCCATTGAATTAATTTAGAACAATTCTATTGTACCAAGATTTTCAGATAGGAAGAAACGATGGGTTCCCGGACCCATTGTTTTCAAGGAATGATGTTAATATTAGTTTACTTTCACTGATCCAGAAAAAGAAAGTGAATGGACATTTTCAACTCTACAGATAATTCTATACTCAGTATCCATATGCTCTTGATATAAAATTTAGGCTCTTTATGTCAGTTTGAGTCCTCCAAGAACCAAATGCTAAGGTAGGATTAGGTAGGCAAGAGATTTATTGAGGGAAATATGCATGAAGGAGAAAGGGAGGGGGAACAGGCTTAGGCCAACACACAAGTATCACACCTGTGAAAGGGGAAAGGGAAGGCAGGAGGCTTAAGGAGAAGGAGCCTTGGACTACAGTGTATCTCTGAGAAAGCCTCAGCAGATAGGACACACTTGAATAAAGACTGCCCCTAAGTCCCATTTTAGGCCATAATGGCCATAGTTACCCCAATTGTGCTAATCATTGCAGAGCAGGAATTTGGGAATGGATCCCAGAAGGGTAGCAGCTGCAACCTATTGGCTAATAAAGCACCACCATGTGACCATGGACTCTTTCTACATTATAAACTGTGGCCAATGGAAATAAACAGCATTGTCTAGATGGGCTCAGACCTGTAGAGTGTATAGAAAATAAGGAATCTGATTATGTCCAGCCTCTGAGAAGGACTCATCTTTCCTTATCTATCTGTATCCAAAACCTTGTGGCCAAAGAAATTTATTTTGGATTTTATTATAAAGTTGGTGAAGTGTTTTTTCCCAAGAAATATAAATAAATTGCTTCTTTGGTCGGCTGTCTTTAGGTTCAGCAAGTATTTAGTGAACACCTGGTATAGCTGTGCCTGATGCCATTATAGAGTTGTAGAGTGTTGGCCTATAGCAGGGGAGATAGACCATAAGTCAATAAATCAATAGATGTGATAGCACTAAGGTCTGATTTGCAAATCAGAGAGTATAGCATGCTAGAAAGAAATGAGACAGGAGTGGTGGGACAGAGGGGATACTCAAAGCAAAATCCTATAGAAAAGGAGGACGAGAGTTGGGGCAGAGGAAACAGCAAAGGTAGATTGTTAAGTGAGAGGGATCTGGGTCTATGAGCACAAAGGAACAAAGGCCATTTGGAGAAATAGGAACATTCTGAGGTAGGGTTTGCGTGTCCTGGGAAAGAGTATGATGAGAGATTTTCATTTTAACATTGATGGTTCCAAAATTTCTATATAGCAGGATCTTAAAAGTGTTAAGATGTGGCTGGAGCCATGGCTCAGCAATTATGGCGCTGGACTGGCATGCAGCAGTACAGGGGTTCAAACCCCAGCACCATGTACAAAACTAAGTGTCAGAGCAATGAAAGCCACATGAAAAATTAAATAAAAATTGCTTTTCTCTTTCTCTGTTTCTCTCTCACTGTCCCTCTCTCTTAAAAAAAAGTGGTAAGATGCTTAGAAGGGATTTTTTGGTGAGGGATGGCAGAGGGCTGGTGAGCAAGGGGATATGGGAGGAGAATAAAGCCACATAACACTTTGCATAAAATTCAGAAAATGTCCATTGTGCCTTCCAAAGAATGAGGGGGAACTAATGGTGATCATGAGACGATTAGTGTCTCCAACTCACTCTCATCATCACCTCATTTGTAAAGATCACCATGACTACTGTGTAGACCATGAACATAGATGAGCAAGAGTCAATGCCTGGAAATTACTTGAGAGGTTTGCTGCAGTGGCAGAGGTAAGAGATGGTAGTGGCTTGGATTAAAGTATTAGCCATGGGAACGGAGTGCAATGGATTGCTGAAGATACTTTTTTTTTTTTTGTGAGGACATTGTTGATGCCATCACCAGTTCTGCAGTCTCCTGGGCATTATGAAATACCTCCCAAGGTATGCTCTTGCTCCTTTTCTTTATGATGTGTTTCTGAATTCAGACTTGGAGTGGACACTGTTGGTGATCTACTGATTCTCCCATTTATCACTTCCATGGGATCATTTTATTGTTTTGATTTTACCACCAACAGCATGCCATTGGGACTCTGTGACAGTACTTTCAGCTACAGAAGGTCTTTGCTCAAACATGTGAAGATCTGGATGTACCTAAGACTTTCCATTCCTTGAACTCTCATACTTTTCTCTGTCTTACCAGCCCTTAGCCAATGACCAACAGGTATGGAGTATGAAAGCCTGGCTCCCTGGACCTGAGCTTGGACAGCTCAGATGTGTTACTCAACCTACCGAGTCCACCTCATTTGACTTTTTCCTCTTTACCATCCTAATTCCTCCGTATCCTTACTGGTTTCTTCTGAGAGCATTTCCTGGAAAATTCACTTGCACACAAGGCCTTTTGTCAGAGTTTCTTTCTGGGGAGCTCAATCCAAGAAAACACTCAATCTAAGATAACCCTAGAACTAGGGCTTCTCTGATTCACATGTGCAACTCTAAAACTTTATCTAGGACTCTGCAAAGACTAAGAATGGGGAGGCCCCATAAATACCAGCCCCACCCCCCAAAAAATCCACTAAAATCTAGACTTTGGGCTGGGGCTGTAAAGCACTTGCCTCATATGCACAGGGTCCTGGATTCCATCCCCAGCACTGCAAGCATACACACACACTTTGGAAATTACATTTGAATTCTTTATTCTCTTTATCAGTTACACAATTGAAAAACTCTATAGGTTACAAGACTTTGCCATTACTTTGCAAGTTCAGGTTGAAAGAGTTACCTAATCTCTTTGCCAGTTTTTTCGTCTACAAAATGAAGATTATAGTATTTATCCCAGCAACTCAGGAGACTGATGCAGGAGGATCACAAATTCGAGGCCAGTCTCAGCAATCTAGCAAGACTCTAAGCAACTTAAGTGAAACCCTTTCTCAAAATAAAAAATAAAAAGGACTGGGGATGTAGCTCAATGGTAGAGTGCTACTGGATTCAATCCCCAGTACTAAATAATAATAATAATGATGATAATAATAGTATTATCATCTAACTTGGAGAACCAAAATAAGGTATACAAAGCTCTTAATATAATGCTTAGAACAAGTAGGTACTGAATAGTTAGTTGATGGTGATTGTTAGTCCTATGAAAGCTGATTACTATCTTTTGGGTCACTGGATCATGGACCGGAGCCAGTCTTTAATAATTTTTCCCCTACTTAGTAGCAAAATAAGAAGATTGAAGACAATGCAGTATAATTCCACCACAGCTACAATCATTCTGTTTCTAGTGTCAAAATGCCTCCTCTTTTCTTAAATGGTAGTGATAATAGATAGAAGTTATGTTCCTAATGGCCATATTTGAAAAAAATTAAAAAGTGGCAATCTGATATCAGTTCCCAAATTTTGAGATCCAAAAACCAAAGAACCGATTTTCTGATCAGTGTACCCAACAGAGAGAGCTGCTATTAAATGAACACTGCTCTTTTAGTCTTCATGTCCAACATTTTCCTGCCATGACCCTTGTCATATGCGGGCCACATTCATGACCCTCTCTCATGGACATCATTCTTAGGATAGCCTTTTCTGTCCTACTCTAGAAGGCCTATTGTGCAATTAGTTGAGAGTATAATTATTACAGGGATAACCTTGGTTCTGTGCTGGTTCCTTTTTCCTAAGTTAAAAATCCATAGTCAGGCCAGGTGTGGTCATACATTCCTATAATTACTGCGGCTCCAGAGGCTGAGGCAGGAGGATCACAAGTCCAAAACCAGCCTCAGCAATTTAGCAAGGCCCTGAGCAACCTAGCAAGACCCTGCCTCAAAATAAAAAATGAAAGGGGACTGGGGATGTGGCTCAGTGTTTAAGTGCCCCTGGGTTAAATTCCTCATATATAAAAAAAATCCACAGTCAGGATTTTAGCTAGTATTAATAATAATTACCTGCAACCTGTCCTATAAACAATTTCTCATTATATACCAGAATGGTCCAAGAGGGTGGTACAGAACCATGTGAGAGTTGAATAAGACAACTGGCTCATCTTACACGGTGCACAATTAACCCAGGGAGAAGTGGGGGAAAAGTACAGTCCAAATACGGTTCCTTTTTACAGAATGAAGAAAGGTATCTTTTATGAAAATAACAAGTATGAATACTTAAGTATTAAGTTGAACCATATAAAATCCCGATCAGTATTTTCATATGTTTCAACCTAACACTAATTATGAACATTGGCTGGATTTTATATATTTTATGGATATAATATACATTTAAAGAGGCCTTGCCTCAACCTCAGCCATATACCTTCTTAAATAAATTGCACTTAATTTCAAACACACTGATCTTGGAATGACTACTCCACAACTAAGTAAATGGAGTTTAATCATTTTTGTAGATCCAAAGCATTCCAGGAAATTCAACTGAATCTGTCTTTCTTTACCCTATTTAGGGACCATCTTACTACTAATGCCTTACTCCTGCCTTGGGAATGAGACTTCAGGGCATTTCTTAGTATTCCCCAGGATGTGTCAGCCTCTACTTGACCTATCCCCACTGTTTACTTTGTTTCTAAGCTTTTGAGACAAGCACCAGACACAGGACAGATGATCCAGAATCAACTGGATTTAACTATGTTCTGACTTTATGACCATAGACGTTTTTTCTACCACAAACTTCTTTCCAATTTCAATGCATAAGTGTCTTTTTCTTTTAATCAATGGCGTCAATCTACATTGCATTTGCCTTTTTCATGTTGAGAGAAAAATAAGCCATTGTTTTTCAACATGATTGGTTTTCAAGTTATTTTTAATCATAAAAGTAGAAACCAAAGACGCAAGAAAAACTAAGGTTTGGTTGCCTGACCATGAGGTGGTATATTCAAATAAATAGGTATTCACAACTCTTATAAAAACAGATAACCTCATGTTGTTAGCCACATTCACAGGATTTTACACAACACTGTAAGACTTGATCTCTCCCAAGAGTCACCATGTCATGCCATACCTCAGTGTCTGCAAAGTGTGGGGCAAAATTTGTCCCTACTTATTTTCCTTTGGGGAATTGGTCACAATCGCTTGCTCTGCTGTGGTTGCCCAACTTGAATTAAGTGATGCTTTGACTCAAGTTGCTTTTTCCTTAACTGAGAAACCAAAGACAGACCACAGTTAACAATACCCTTAAAAATAACATCTTGGGAATAATCATCACATGCTTCTTTATTACAGGAAATGCATACCAAATGTCGCCTTGCATTTAAGCCTGAAAAGTGGGCAGGGAGTGGGCAGGCAATTGCACCAGGGACTATTTAAGGAGGGCAGGTTTTCCATGACTGGCAACAATTGCCCTTAGAACTCCATCTGTTCCTGACTTCATTTCACATGTAACTATTAGTGCAGGTGCTATTGGTTATTAATATAGCAGCAAACTGATTGTCATGTAACCTTTTGGATGTGAATGGCTCATTTGGATCTCTGGCATGACCACAATTCCAGTATGAGTGAGGAGCAAAAACAACAACAAAAAAAACCAATCTTGAAAAGACTGTGTCTTGTGGTTTTTCAGTCCTTGGAACCAGAAACACGAGCTTAATTTCAAGGCCCCTTGAACGCAGAGGCCATTTTACAATTCTCCCCTACCCCCCGCCAAATGCTAGCCAAATGCTGTAGCTACATCATTCATGGGGCCCAGTGCAAAATGAAAAAGCAGGACCCCTTGTTCAAAAAGCAGGAAAAAAAGGGTGCCATTTAAAGGTACTAAAATATAAAGGTTTTTTCCTTTCTCCTGTGGTTTCTGCCTTGACTTGTCATGGTGTTTCTCATTTGCTATTTAATGTCATTCTAAGTAAAGAAAAATTAAAATTTTAAATTATTAGCATGAATTTACCACACATCTCATATTGCATGTTGCCGATTATAAATGGAAATGTAAGAGCATTTGACCCATATGTGGAAGCACCAAAATTACACAATTTACATTTCATACATTTATGTGTATTTTGCCCTTACCGAAAGAGTGGAAACGCTACACAACTCAGCTATTTTTATTTCACATCTTCACAGGCATATATTCTACCAACAGCCTTCATCAGTGATTTGCTGATGAATAGGGAAGGGGTGGAAGGAAAAATTATCTGCAGGATGCTCTTTCTCTTTCCTTCTATATTACTATTTTCTCACAATTTTTGTGTATGTGGTTGACTCGTATGCAGAAGTAATATAAGTAAGAAAGAATAGGAGAGGATTCCTTGGTTCTCCATGTTTTTTTAGTGTGGCACTGCCTTAGTTTGGAAATCAAAGCAGTTCTGGTTTGAAAAGAAAGTGTGAACTCTCAGAGCTGTCAGCTCCCCTGCTGACTCAGGAGTAGATATAACACTCTTTGAGAGTTTTGCTGAATTCACACACATTATGGGTCCACTGGATTTCTGAGCTCAGCAGGCATCACAAACACTAAATGCTAATGGGGCATCAAGGACCAACAGACACAAATATCACCTGCATCTCCTCTACTGACTTGCATGTTATATTGTTCCACCATCCCTCACTAACAAAGCACAGGACCACAGGTAAAATTACTAAGAATTTCAGGAAAGTAACATCAGAGCACTTAAGCTATAGTACAAGGCTCCTCTGAGGATGGACCTCTGTATGACTATACTGATTGCACATCCTTGAACCCAGCAAAGGGTACATTATTTGTTATACTTCAACATTTATTGATCATCATATATGTGTGAAAGAACGTAAATTGGGACTGGGGCTATGGCTCAAAGGTAAAAGCACTTTTTTAGTGTGAACAAAATCCTGGATTCCATTCCCAGAAACACACGCATGCATACACACACACACGTAAGTGAAGACAGAGCACAAGAATGGTTCCATGCTACCAACCTAGGTGGATGAATGGATAAAGAAAATGTGGTTTACATACATAATGAAGTTTTACTCAGCTATAAAGAAAAATGGAATCATGTCATTTGTAGGAAAATGGATGGAACTCAAGGCCATCATGCTAAGGGGGAAAAGCCAACTCACAAGGTCAAGAATACTATGTTTGCTCTCCGTGTGGAAAGCAGAGAGGAAAAAGGAAAAGAAAGGTGGGGATGGGGGATCTTATGAAATTCAAAGGGAGATCAGGAAAGGAAAGTGACCAAAGAGAGAGAGGAAGGGAGAGAAAGGGGAAATACTGGGGATTGATATTGGCCAGATTATATTGTTATATTGTGTGCATGTACAAATATGTAACAACAAATTCCACCATTATGTACAATTGCAATGCACCGTTAAAAAATATGGAAAAAAGAATGATTCCATGCCTGAAATCTTTGTGAGGGCTGTTGGGGTGACGGTTTTGTCCACATCTCCAATAAATGTACTATTTCTTTAGTTCCTAAGATCATGTCTGCATTTGCAAGAATGTCTAGCACACTTAGGGGTATGCCTTATACACCCCAAGTAGAAACCCCCTGAGGCAAGCAGGGGAAAATACAAGATTTGAGCAGCTGAGACTTAATGCCAAATGAATGAGCTCAACCTTACATTCAGAATATATTACCCAGGAGGTTTATCATAAGCACACTACAGAGGGAAGAAGGTGACCAGATACTATTCCTAGCAGCTTTCCCAAATAGTAAACTAGTGAGCCCTGGTGGTAGAATTGTTGAACTTGAAGTAGTGGCAGGAAACAAAAATTTTTATTTTCTTTTTAATTGTGGTAAAAAATACCACATAACATAAAATTTAGCATTGTAACCACTCGTAAGTATTCCTCAATAATGTTAAGTATATTCACATTGCGGTGCAAGTAGTCCCCACAGCTTTTCATCTAGCAAAATTGAAATTCTATACCCATTAGACAACTGCCCACTATTCCATAACTCCTAGCTCCTGGCAACGGCCATCTTTCTCTCTGTTTCCATGAGTAGGTGAACTCATATAAATGGAATCATACAGTAGTCATCTTTTTGTGACTGGCTTATTTTTGACTTCACATAATGTCCTCAAGGTTCATTCATGTTGCTGCATGTGTCAGAATTACCTTCCTTTTTAAGACTTAATAATAATACCATTGTAAATACATACTGGATTCTTGCTTAGCCATTCCTCTGTTGATCAACACTTGTATTTCTCCCCCTACCCTTCGCTTTTGTGAATAATCCTGCTATGAACATATATGTGGAAATATCTCTTTGAAACTCTGCTTTCAATTTTTTTAATATAAACCTGGAAGAGATACTACTGGAAAAAATAATTATTCAAAATCATACTGATCCTTGTCTGTTGGTAGATACCATCATGTTTTAAAATGTCAGGAGGTTATCTCAGGAATTGGAAGAGAAAGAAATAATGTGGAAGTACAAAATTTGAAGAAGTCTAAGTGTATCCCATGCAATTGTTCAACAGTGTAACCTTCTGAACTAGACAGAAAAAAATCTTTGACTAAAATAAGCATCAAGACAAATACTCTTAACGAAAAACTTTGGATTGGAGTCAAGTGAAGCTAAAATAAGTACACTGAAGACATGTAGAAGAAATACTGACCATCCAATTGTTCTTGGAAAGATAAAACTATTAAGACACTGTTTATGGGTTTGTAACTCAGCACTTGGAGCAATGTAAAAGAACCCTCAGTGGCAAGATAGCAATCTACAGACAAAAAACAATGTCCCTGGTGAGATATTACTATAATGCCCTGAAGTAACCCTAGCAAGGATACATTAAGGTTCAACACTTAGACCGTCAACACCTTAGCCTGTTCATGGTGGATGCTTTTTAGAATTAGAGAACTTTCAAGCTTATAAGGATGTTATGTATCATTTAGTTCAACTCTCCTAATTAAAAAATGGAAGAAACCAAAGCCCAGAGAGGTTAAGGAAGTCTCCCTGGACCACAAAACTAGTTGGTGACAGCATCAGGGCTGAATTTCTCAGTTCTAATGGTGAATCTGTTAATATCCTCCAGGCCACCCTGATAGCAGCAAGCCCATGACTATCTGACAGTATAAATAAAATAGTTTCAGCCTGAAGAGATGAGAACTTGTGGAGTTTCTTCTGTAGCATAGCCAGGCTGCCACTGATGCTTTCCAAGTGCACTATCCCAATCCAAGGATTTAACAGATGTTTTTTTCAAGGCCTTTCAGATGTTTGATGGTTCCAGACAATCAGCAACATGGAGGCAGCTGTCAGAGCCCAAAACGGATATACTAATATCTTTCCTCTCCTTTGGGTTAATTGAAGATATTAAGACCTCAGAAAGTTCCTATTAAAATGAAAATATATTCTGCAAGAGGGATTATTTAGGAATCCATTATAGGCATGAACATAGTAGCAGGAATTCACTGATCAGACAAGTTAGCCACTGTTACCTTGCCAAACATAGCATCTCCCGGCATTGAGGGATAGGACAGGGGACCCATATACTTTTGTTGAGTATAGAGAGAGGTCTGGGAGAGAAAATTTGGCCCAGTTGGGTCTGCAAATGTGGAGGGTTTATTTGGGGACCCATAACAAGAGGAAAAAGTATTGAACATGGAAAAAAGAACACCTAAAAAGAAGGTATGGAATTGTCAAGGAAAAAATTTACTTATCTAACAATTTTATCACCAAGGGCTGCTAAGAATCCTTTTCTTGAAAGATAAATAAATGTCCACATGGTTCATACTCTGTGCAAGTATGAAATAATTTTTGATCATCCAACAATCTTGAAAATAAAAAAGGGGATCTGCAATGTAGAGTTTTAAAAACTGGACACCAGGGCTGGGGAGGTGGCTCAATGGTAGAGCCATAGCCTGGAATGCACAAAGACCCAGGTTTGATCCCCAGCACCACATACACAAGTAAACAGATTTTTTTCCTCCAGATGAAACAAATTCAAAACCCAGATGAAAAAATGAAATTGACTCTTTCTCTCTCTCTCTGAAAAAAAAATTGGATACCAATCTGTCCATACACCCTTCATAAAGGGGTATGGCTGACATCCTTATAACAAATGACAAGTTAACAAGATAAAAGCATAACAAATATATTAATGTACATGTGCATGGGGAAACACACAAAATATTAAAATTCAAAGAAAGGGCCAGATGGTTGAAGCTTAGACACGTTCTTCATAGGACACAGGGAAATGGTGTGGGTGTGTGAGTGTGTGTAGTGACCAGTTAGGGAAAAACAGAACTTCACTGCAAAAAATGGGTATCGTATTATGAAGACAAAGTCTCCCAAGTAATCTTTAGGAGCTTCCCCAGGAGACAACATAAAATCCTGTCTGGGTGTGGTTACATTTAGTCTCCGCTGTTCTCCAGTGGTTAATCTTTCCTGGATAGTTGATCAAATTTCCTGGACTTTTGGAAAAAGTTTTTCAGTCAGATAGGGAATTTCAGAGAAAGCCCCTCCCTGTGCTTCAGAGAGAACCAAGGAAGGTTAGAGAGATTTTGAAGATTCTGAGACATTTCTTCAGCTCAGCATGTGAAAGCCTCACACTTCGGGGATGTCATTTTTCTGAGCTGCAACATCACTGTCGTATTCCTCCTTGATTGAGAATAACTGAACTTGGCTAAGATAGAAGTCATATTCCTATAAAAGGAAGGGAAGGAAAAATGTAATGAAAAAGCCTCTGATGTTCCACCAATGGTGTAGTCCCCCAGTCTGAGATGAATGTGTCCCCTCCATTACTAGACAATTGAGACAGATGAACATTCCAATAGATCCTTTGGGAATTGGTTGCAATGAAGGCACAGTGAATATTTATTTTCATTACCTTATCTTTATTTTTCCTATATCCATGTGCTGCATGTTGATTCAGCCATTGGAGACTGTGAAAGTTCAGATAAGCTCCGGGAAAGCCCACAGTGATGGTGGTTGTTTTCCGTGTTCCGTTCAGTCAGTGCCATGTGTCTATTTTGCAATCAGCCATACTGGGTGACTGGTTTTCTGGACTCAATTCCCGATACCCAGGAAATTCCCGTGATGCCTGTATCTTTGGATTCGGTTACAGAGAAACCCACCCCACACCTGATTTTTGTGTGGGGAATTTGTTCCACACAATTCTGAGGGTGTCTGAGACTGGCAAATTGATTCTTGGGGAGGTAGGTTCCAGAAAACTTACTCATCAAGGAGACTTACAACTCAAACTTCAAATAAGAGTACTGTGACTATAATGTTCCCTAGGGAAGATTTCTGGGCAAGCACCAGTTCTGCATTGCCTTCTAGAACTCCTACCACTCCCTGCTTAACCCCTTGTCCCTTTCCTCCTTCCCCACCGACCACTAATATCGCAACAGATGCCATTGTGAACACTTTACATACAGTATTTCATTTATTTTCACTGTAACCTTGCTAGATAAATGCTATTATTATTCCTTTTGTCACAGAAGAGAAAAGTGACAGGCAAGAGGGGGAATGAACTTCCCCAGGTCACACAGACTGACTGAGTGAGAAGATAGGACTGACTTAGCCATGTGAATACCAAGTTCATGGTCTTGGCTACAAGCTCTTTTGTCTCCTTAACATCTTGGTTTCTCTGGAAAGAGGGGAGGCTCCTTAACCCTCTGCTTCATACTCTCTTTCCCTAATCCTGTACTTTGGCGTCTCAAGATTGAACCCTTCTCAGGAAGGGCTGGACTTTGAGGAAGAATCTCTTTGCTTCCATGCATTAAAGGCTGCCAAAGGTCAATGAGGCCTGGCCCACTGCATGGACAGTGCCCTGCTCTGGGACCAATGCCGGAAGTCTGGCTGTCTGCTTAAGAGTTTCCATTCCCAAGGGACAGCTGCCCAGGAGAGATGGCCATCTGGGAACAACCTTCCTGATGTTCCTTTGGCTACATATTTTGTTGATTTCCTTAAGTGTGTTTTCTTATGGGGTTTCTGTTTCTTTTCTGGCTTGGTTTGTGACTTGACTTCATTTCTGTTTATTTCTTATTATTTGGCCCAACACACTTGTTTTCATTTGTTTTTCTTTCCCTCTCAGGCTCCTGGCCTACGTGACCTGTGGCTCATTTTGCTGTATGATATGCCACCCTGTCTGTGTGTTTTGTCTGAAGTCCTTGGAATCTAAAACTTAAACACCATTAAGATGGGATGGGGGAAATGATTCAAGTCTTTCAACTTAGGCAAAGACCGTCTTGTGAATGAAATACACAACCATGATTGAAATCACATCTTCTCTTTCTTTCTTTTTTTTTCCAGTACCAGGGATTGAATTCACAGTGCTTAACCACTGAACCACATCCCTAGCCATTTTTTATTTTTTATTTTGAGACAAGGTTTTCACTAAGTTGCTTAGGGCCTCGCTAAGTTGCTGAGTCTGGCTTTGAACTTGTGATCCTCCTACCTCAGCCTCCACAGTGGCTGGGATTATAAGCACGTACCACCAAGCTGTGCCCAAAATCACATCATCTTAATTGTTCACTACTATCCTAACTGATGAAAGCTGCCATTGAAAATGTAACATCAATAGCTTTAAAAAGAAATAATAAGGAAAAGCATTTCCAGCCCTTTTCCTATGGATGTCTAGGGATGGGGTAGAGAAGTCTGAGTGATTGCAAGCTCAGAATCTGAAAAGTGGAGCATAGGCCAGCTAGGATGTGATACAGAGAGTGTAACAGAACAGGCTACGTGCAGTCATTTCCCATAGAAAATCATCTGTCACATACATATGGCATATCTTGTCTATGTATCCAACCTCCAATCCAAGATAATGTTCTGAAATTTTTGAAAAACCCAGCTAGTTGGCAGTCTGTCTAGACCTAATTATTTTCCTTACACATCTAACAATGTGTTTGGGAGACTTCCAGCAGAGAAGATGGGATTTTAAATAATACAACAATAGACTCTGGTTTTAATGCTACTGAGAGAGGGGGGAAAACCACTCACACACAATGATTCCTGGGTTATAGTCAGAAAGAACTTCCAAATATCATAAAATGCAGAGGAGAAGGCCCAGTCAAATAGTTCCCAAGAGTGACTAAATCCATGGGACAGTGAAGAGTTTTACAACAGGTCTGTGCTGGTCTTGAATTTCTTTAGAAGTTTTAACAGTCTGCCATGTGCTAAGATTTTAGACTCAGAGTTCAAATCCTGGCTATGCACCTTACTAGCTGAGTGATGCTGGGCACTCAGTTACCTCATCTATAAAATGGGAATAAGAATGTGCCCTTTAGAGCGAGGCACAAATGAGATAATGCATGTGAAGTGCTTAGTACGATGCTGACATGTAACTTTTCAACAAGTGCTTCTTCTATATTATTCTACCACTGCACGTATTTTCAGCTAGCATTTCATGAGCCCCTTAAGCATACAGCCCAGCACCCTATGAATTCACAGATGCTGTTTCATGTATACTTACAGTAAATCTTAGAGAAAAGTTGGCTTATTATTTACTTAATTTTATTTTTATAGAAAATGAACAAAGGCTGACTTGGTAAAGACATATGGCAAAGCATCAGACAAGAATCAAAGCTAAAGTTGAAAGATCTAGCAATTTCTATCCAATCCCCTTCTCTAATATCCTGTTACTGCACACAAGTACAGTGCAGAGGACCTAACACAGGATCCAAGGGCTTGGCTTAGGCAGGCTTCACAGAGGAAATACAAAGATCTGAAATTGTTCACTAGATCTGGGAAATGGAGAAGGAAAACAGAGAGACAACTCTAGATCTAGAAGACAAAGGAAGGTAGGGTTTTCCACACTGGGGCCTTCCTGCCACCCTGTACCTTCTTTCTCAAAGAGTGTTGATGTCCAGGGTCTCATTTCAAAGTCCTCACAGACTCTTCAATTGAGCAGGTAGGGTTCAGTGGGAATGCATAACACTGCGGTTCACAGAGAGTGAAGCATGTGCCCAACAACAAAATAAGTCCAAATCCATCAACTTGTGTCAATAAACATTAGATATTTATAGAGGTCGTAGAGCAAAGCATTCTATATGCAGGTGGTCCTTGATTTATGATGGTTCAACTTATTGTTTTTCAATTTTATAGTGGGGTGGAAATGATATGCATTCAATGGACATTGTTCCTCAAAGCTTGAATTGGGATCTTCACCCAGCCTAGCAATATGCATTCTGATCCTCTCTGGGATTCTGGGCACTGGCAATGAGACACAACTTCCTGTCATTCATATGATCACAAGGAGGAAATAACTGTCACTCTACAGTATGCGGTGTTGCTAAGGTATGATGTGAGTTTGCTTGGGTGTATTCAGTGCATTTTCAATTGATATCTTCAATTTATGATAGGTTTATCAGGACATAACCAAAGTATAAATTAAGGAGCATCTGTCATTAACAGTTGCCCTTTGGAGTACTAAGAAAACAAGCTTAAATTCATGAATGGTGCTCAATTTTGGCTGAGCATAACAATCAGTAATTCTGAAACATTAGGAGCTAGGGTCAACTTGGAACTTAATCTTAAGTTCAGGTTCTTTTAGGTCACCCCTCTCTGTTGTGCTCCCTTTTCTAAAACAGCACAGAGAAAGGATTGCCTTTGGTGGTTAAGGTCATTGTCATGGTGAATCTTTGATGTGTTTGTGAGTCCATTACTCCTTTACCTCTTTTTCTGGTATTAGCATAAATCCTTCCTTTGGGGGCTTCTCCTCCCAGACTTCACCCACATGATTTTTTTTTTTAAAGAGAGAGGGCAGTAGCGGGGGAAGAAAGAGAATTATTTATTTTTCCATCTGGCCTTTGTTTCTCTGACACTGGATTGTGCATGTGGTTCTAGGGTTCAAACCAGGGTCCTTGTGCATGCAGGGCAAGCACCCCAACCACTGAGCCACTGCTCCAGCCTCATCCACATGATTTTGGCAAGGCTGCCCTTCGTGGTTACCATCTGGTCAGAGGCAAGAGTGTGGAACAGTGTCCTGGACATCCATGGTGCCATTTATTCCTGGACATAGTAATGACTCAAGGGATGGGTGAATACTCCTTAACAGGCTAATCAGCAATTCTCTTAGATGTTTCTAAATAGAGCTGAGAGGGGAGAATTGTCGCTCCTTCTCTGCCTGCAAGACTGTAAGGACATAAACTTAAAAGAGCTATGACCACGTGGAGAGTGGGCAACAAGGGAGGAGGGAATAGGAAGGACATCGAGGAGACCAGAGAGAGGGAGTATGGGGGAATCAACTCAGAGGGAAACCTCCAACTTCCACAAGAAGTCCATTTAACACAGGGGAAACAAGGAACCATGGGGAACCCAAGGGGGGAACCATGGAATGGCTTCAGCCTTGGATTGCTATGTGAATATACACTTGTTCTTGATTGTTTGACAATGATTCTCTCCAAATTCTAAGTCCATATTCAACAAATTAAAAAAAGAGCTATGACCAGGCTATCACCAGATTAAAAAAACCTCATCTGTATTGGAAGACAATGAAGTGGACACAGAAAGAAGATGAACAATTGTCATGCTGGAGTTGAACTCCATGGTTCTAGGGGGTCCCTGGAGCCAATTGCAACCCTGCCCTTTTTGCGTCTGAAGCTGATGTGAGTTATGTTTCTGCCACTTGCAATCAAGAAGCCTACCTAATGCAGAAAGGAAACTCAACTAGGTATACTTGGAACAAAATAATTGATAAAGCTAAAGGGGTATTAAAATTTACATATCCATTAGGGAAACTTTTAGAGGAGGACTGTGAGCCAAGCAATGAAAGTAAAAAGGGCGGAAGGTAGATTATAGCCACCTTGATTCAGCCATGTAATCGATATTTCTTAGACTACCTAGCAGAGCTGAGCTTCTCAATGAAACAGCAAATTTGGATCTTTCTGCACCTGTGCATATATTTTTATATTTTTCATAGTATCTTAGCAGGTTCACAAATGTCTCAAAGCTAATTGGGAAGTGTCATCTAAGGGCTATATAATGCAGCTGGTGCTAATGATGATACTACCGATTCATATTTCCCCTTAGGATCTTTTTTTTTACTTATACCCCAATTTATTTAGAAACTGAAACATCATCAATTGATATGTGTATGAGTCACTTCTTTTGACAAGACATCTCACGTTACCCAAAATTCCTTTTTTTGGTAATTTTGTCTTTTTAAAAAAATTTTATTTTTGAACAACCATAAAAATTTTTAACAAAATAATATAAAATGTATATAGTTTCTGGATACTAGATTTACCCCCAGGAGTGCCCCCCCAATTACCCACCCATATCCCTCCGTTCCCTTACCCACAATACTTCTAAAAAAGTATTAGGCTGTATAACATTACACCTTATCTGGATTTAAC
>PVKS010032670.1:0-13023 GCA_004027875.1 Aplodontia rufa | reverse complement strand
GTGATTCTCTCCATTTGATAGTGTATAATGTTCAAAATGTTTTCTTACTCATTTAGGCTCAATTCAAATGATTCTCCATTCTGGACTTGGGGGATTGCTCAGGTCAGAGGTAGCTTCACTCCCCTGTGATCTTTTACTATATTAAAACATTAATAAGTATTTATTGAGTACCTCACAAGTATAAGACAAGATCCTTGACCTTGTCAGAGATTAGAGCCAGGTAAGATGCAAAAGACAAGAAATCAATGGCCACAGACTAGGAGGATATATATCATGATAACAGTATGCAAGAAATACCAGGGGCTTTCCAAGAACTTAAGGAAAAGGAAAGGCTGGGCAAACAACAGGATGCTTTAGCTAATTTTTATAGACAAGCTCTACTTACCTGGGAGCAAAAGAGAAAAGATGGTTTAGGAAGTGGGAGGACAAATACAGGGGAAGCGCAGAGGTGTGAAACTGTGTGCCTTGTTTACAGAACAGTAAGTAGCTGGACAGGCAGAAGCACAAGCGCCCGCACAGCTTTGAAAAGACAGAGCTGGAGGGAAAGCACTTTACGCTTTTCCTAGATGCTCAACAAAGAAATATGAACTTTCCCTTCAAGGCATCAGGACACATTACAAGACTTAAAAAAAGAGTATTCCTTAATAAAATTTGCATTTTCCAAACATTGCCTGCAGCAATGTGAACAAAGGATTGGAGTTAGCTAGAGAGAGAGAGAGAGAGAAGCTACAGCAGTGGTAGAGTGGTTTTCAATCCGGGGTGATTTTGCCCTCAGACAACTTTGGGCTATTGTAACTGGAGGATGTGGTGCTACTGGACTCCTCTGGGTGGAGACCAAAGACATTGCTTAATGTCCACAGAGCGTTGGCCAGCTCCCATGACTTTCCCAAGCCCAAAATGCCAATAGTGCTGAGGTTGAGAAACACCAAGGTAGAGTCTAGTTTATTTGTAAGCAGTAAGGAGCAGTGGTAGGGACAATGGCTGCATAGATTGTAGACTGCAAGATGGAAGAGTGAGGCTGCAGAGCCCAGGAAAAACAAAACAGTGGAAATCAATTCATGGACAGACAAATTCATGGAAGAAAATTGAGAAAGACCATGTAGAGTACCAAAAGGATTTAATGAAATCAAAACATTATTGGAAACTATCAGTACAAAAAGGACCAGGAAAGTATCCCAAAGATAGGCCCTGATGAATGACCAGGAAAGGGATACCAACTCATCATGATCTCCTGGTCACAAGGAAAACCCAAAAGATGGCTATTAGTATTTGCCCTCAATTTTCTCCTTAAAAATCAATGGCAAAGGCAACTACAAAATGCAAGAGACCTACATGAAATAAGGACACTGAAGCAGATTTTAAATTTTCAATGTAGCACGCAAGATAAGAAGCTCAGCTCACTTCTATCATCATCACTGCTAAAGCTATGTTCCAGTGTTCAGCCTTCTTCTTACTTGATTTGACTTTTCCTTTCTTTTTTTTCTTTTTCTTTTTCTTTTTTTTTTTTTTTTGGTTCTTTTTTTGTTTTTTGGTACTGAGGATTGAATCTAGGGGTGCTTAACCACATCCTCGGCCTTTTTTTATATTTTTGTATTTTGAGACAGGAGTCTCACTAGGTTGCTGAGGCTGGCTTTGAACTCATGATCCTCCTGCCTCAGCCTTCTGAATCACTGGGATGACAGGTGTACACTTGTACACCAATGCACTCGGCTCCTTCCTTGACTTTTCCACAGCATTTGACCTATTTGGTAACTCTCTCCTCCTCAGTATACTTTCTTCACTGGATTCCAGGATACCACACTTTTTAAATCCTCTCCTACCTCTGTAGCCAGCATTATTCAGGTCCTTTTGCTACGTCCTTCTTTTTTGCTCAACATTTTGAGTTCCAGTGCCCTGGGATGAGGCTTTAATCCCCCTTTCTATCCACATTCAGTGACATCCTAGCAGGACAATTAACACTTTTCTGATGCAAATGACACCCAGCTCATGTCTAGATGTTCTGGACCCCCATTCCCCACTGTCTGACCCACATACCCACGTGGCTGTCAAGTAGAGCTCTCAGACTTACCATGTGCAAATCTGGAATCCTGATTAACCTGCTATAGCCCATTTTACCCATAGCTATCCCTTCTTAGCTGATGACAACTCTTCCTTAGAGATGGTTAGGCCCAAGGGCTTGTTAACACCCTTCACTTCTTTCCTTCTTCAACATCCCATTTCCAAGTGGTTAGTTTCAACATAGAACTGAAATCTGCACTCTTCGAACATCCATATAGCTGTCTCTAACTACTCTTCTGTCTACATCCTTACCTGGTGGTATGCTACTGGCAACATAACTAGGATGAGAGGTAATGCTTTTGTTAATTTAGCATCCCATAACATTTATGTTGATACAAACATACCTAAAGGGGAATGGTTTCAGAATCCCATACAGATACCAAAATCTATTGATACTCAAGTCCCTTATTGTCATTGTATTTCATATAACCTACATACATCTTCTTGTATACTTCAAATTATCTCTAGATTACTTATTCCTAACAGTAAATGCTATACAAATAGTCTTTTTACTATATTGTTTGGGGAACAATGACCAAAAAATGGTGTACATATTCGGTGTAGACACAATTGTTTTCCCAAATATTTTTCATCTGTGGTTGGTTGAATCCATAGAAGTAGAACCCACAGATATGTGAACTGTATATACAATTTTATCTGCCAATTGAAAAAAAAAAGAATGTATTTTAAATCAAGAAAATAGAGAAATCAGAGTGATCATTTAAAAACCTGCCAGATTGGTAGTATCATCTCTTCCTTAAAAACCTTCCAGTGTTTACTCAGAACAAAAATCTGTCATTCCAAAAACATAGATTAGATCTATTCCTCCAAGCCACAAGATTCTGTGCCAACTCAATCTCTTGCTGCAGTCACATCAGTGACCAAGCTGCTTCTCTAACAGGCCAGGAACACCCCTAAATATGGGTATTTGCAGTGACTTCCCCTCTGCTTCAATATCCTCCCAACAGGTATATACATAATTATTTCCCTACCCCATCAAGTCTTTGCTCAAATGCCACCTGTTTGGTGAGCCTCCTTTGGTCCTTCCTTCCTATTTCAAATTGCAGCCACATCCTCAATTCCTGGCACTTCTCAACACCCTCCCTTCACTGCTTGTATATTTTTAAATCTTTGGCATGGATTTAACATAATTCCATGAAATGTGCTTATTTATTTATTATTTTTAATGCTTGCCTTCCCCGAGAGAATATAGATCTCTTCTCCAGGGCAGAGATCTTAAATATTTAGCTTAATGATACAGCCCAGCTCCTAAAAGAATTCTGGCAAGGAGAAGACTCATGGGGGAAAAATCTGAAAAATAACAGTATATCTATACTGCAAGGCTATCACAGATAATTCTCAATAGACTTTAGCACAGAGTTTCAGAATATTAGAAGATAAGGTCACCCAGGAAGAAGAGAACAGAACCACTGGTCTAAGAAGGAAGGACATTGGAAATAACCATAAGAGTGAATAAGAGAGGGAGCTCTCTTCAATCCATCATCATTACTAATCAATGATCAAGTTTTAATTCTACCCTTTATTGACCCATTGGTATTGATCACACTGAGAAACTCATTTCTTCTGGCTCTGGAATACCATACTCTCCTACATCTCTTCCTACCTAACAATAAGTTCAGAAAAATTGTCTGAATTATTGGAGAATATATCTGAGATTTGAGATGGATTTGATTCCAAATAGTGCAGCTATGAGATTTTATGATTTTCTCCAACACAGTGGAGTAGAATGTAGAAATAAAAACATAGAATTGAGGTTAATTCATATTTGTGTATGAAAGACAAAAGGACCATAGAGTAGGACATACTGGGGAAAGTAGCAGTTTAAACAAGAGAGTCGTTCTAGGACCCCTTGCAGATACCAAAATCCATAGGTGTTCAAATCCCTTATACAAAATGGTATATTTGCATATAGCCTATTTACATCTTCCTGTAGAAGACTACTTATAATACCTAACTCAGAGTAACTGCTACATAAATGGTTATTATACTGTATCATTTTGGGAATAATGATAAGAAAAGAATATGTTTATGCCCATTACAGTTGTGATTTTTTCTAATATTTTTGATTCAGAGTTAGTTGAACCCACAGATGCAGAAATCATGGAAATGAAAGGCTAACTTTATAGGATGACATGTTAGTTTACTTTCCATTACTGTAACAAAGCACCTGAGATAACAACTTAAAAAGAGGAGCAGTTTATTTGGGCCCACAGTTGTAGACATTTCAGTCCATGGTTAGTTAGTCTCGTTGATTTGAGGCCTCTGGGGAGGCAGCATATAATGATGAGGAGCATGTGGTCTATCAGGCTGCTCACCTCATGACTTGGATGCTAAAAGAAGACCAGGATCCCACAATTCCCTTCTAGGACACACCCTGAAGGACCTGCTAGGACCTCCTGCTAGGCTCCAACTCTTAAAGGTTCTACCACATATGAAAAGTGCCAAGACAGGAACTAAGCCTTCAACACATGGGCCTTTGGGGGATATTCCAGATCCAAACTATAGCAGCTACACACAGAATGCTCATGTCTCAAAGAAATGGGTAAATCTGTGGCACAACAGAATTGTTATGTGATGGGAGGTCCGAGGCATGATGTAGGGAAGCACAGGATATCTGCAGGTTGATCAGGTGATTTTTTTAAAATTTATGATTCTAGCATTGGAGTTTCTTCAAAGCATAAGAAGGTGCAGTGTGTCAAATGGGAGAAGTCTGCTAAAATGGAGTGGAGCCCAGAGTGGTGGGCAATACAAAGACCACAGACTCGAAATTTCCCATCCTTCTCCTGAGGCAAGATGACAACATCTCTATTAGATGATGACTCATAGAAAGTGCTGCATTTGGTGCTGGGAAGGCAAAGAGATTATTAATTACATAAAGTCCTGAAAAGATTTCAGAAAATAAGTGCCATGAGAAGCAGAGGGGCATCAAGTGCTAAAAAAACTTACTGATGCAAAAAATAAAAAGACAAGAAAGAAAGAAAGAAAAGAAATTTTACAAAAAGGAAAAAGAAAAACAAATGTACAATCTTTGTGGAGAAATTGGTCTTAGAGAGGGCCCTTCAAGGATGGAAAGTTGTTCAACAATGAAGTGAACAAAGGGCAATAAGGATAAGGAATAACATATCAGTATAAATGAATGCAAAAGTTATATATATGTATGTGTGTGTATATATATATATATATATATATATATATATATATATATATATATGGTGTTTTCTTCATATGTAGGTGAAGAAAAGGGAAAAAGAGAAATCTGAAAGGTAGTTATAAATAATGCTATGATTGGCTGTGAATGCTGAGAGGTAGGGGTTGGTTTCTATTTAAATAGTAATTAGGGGTTGGGGATTTAGCTCAGTGGCAGAGTGCTTGCCTAGCATGTGCAAGGCCCTGAGTTCAGTCCTCAGCCCTAAAAAAAATAATAAAGAGTAATTAAAGGGGGCTGGAGCGGTATCTCTGTGGTTACAGCGCCTGCCCAGCATGAGCAAGTGCATGAGTTCAAATCCCAGCACCCATGTACACAACTAAGCGTCACAACTAAGTGACAGAGCAAGGAAAGTCATGTGAAAAACTCATTAAAAATTAATTCTCTCTCTCTCTCTCTCTCTGTCCTTCTCTCTTTAAAAAAAAAAGAGTATAAGATTTAAGATTCAGAGAATTGATGTCACAAATGCTAAAATTTAAAGGCTATCTATGCAGAGATATCACAATGTAATACAGCAAAGGATGAATCAGCAATGAGGCTCCTATCATGGTCTAAAAATGAAGAAATGAAGGCCTTGGATGAAAAAGCAGCCAGCATAATATGATGGAGGGGGCAATCCCAAGAAAACAGGCAGAAATGGATCCCATAGGCCTTACACAGAGGCAGGATGAGGCGAAAGAGCACCAGGAAGCCTGCACTCGCTTGACCTCTCACTCATCTGTGATACCAAGGTTAATGCTGTCTGATTTGAGGGCGGCTGCTTGCAGATCCTCTATGAGAAATACGTAGCACCTTCCTGGAACTTGATTAGAAGTACAGGGCAGAAAAGAATGAGAAAATCCATGTAGTTTAGAGCTCCTTAGGCAGGGGCTGAGCCAGGAAGAGTGTGCCCAAGGTTTCCACCCATACGCCTTTCCCTCCAGTGCTGATGGAGCGTTCCACCCATAGAAGGGCTGGTGGCCCACTGAGAGGCGTAAATGTGTACCAGAACTTTCTGCCTTCCAATGCAGGGCTCCTTGAAAAACTGGAAAAAGGAATTTGGTTTAGTGCTAAGGCCAAAAAGGGGCCTCTTATGCCTGCTTCCAAATCTAAATAATCATATTCTCCTTCTGAAACTTATGTGCAGACATGCTCAGGACTCTGTAGCACACTCCAAATCCACTTGCTGGCCAGGTTGCGTGGGTCGAGGCAGGAGGCAATTATGGGCCGATGAGGTATCACCAGGGCTCAGCACAGAGTCAGCCTGGTCTCAGAATACCAACCATAGCCATATTTGCTTCCCACTGTCCCTAAGGAAGTGCAAGGGTAAAGAGAGAAATGCCTAGTAATTCCCTCTCATGGAAACAGTATGCTCGAGGCAAAAAATTAGAAAAATACAAAAAAAGGAGTAAGTAAATATCGCCTTTCTCCAGTACACAGTATTGGCTATAATCTCTAAGCTCTAATATTACCCCACCACCTAGCCTGCTTCCTTGCTTCAAGACTCTAATTTAATTTAAAACTAAAGTAATAACTATATGATCTTACATTTCTTTCATGCACCATAATTTTATGACATTGTAACAGGGGACAATATTCAGCAGGTCAGATGACTCCTTCTGAGACCATTTCCATAAAAATCTCCCAAATGGGGAGTTGTACACAATTTATAGATCTACTAAAACTTTGAAAATGGAAAAAGTATAAAGGAGTTCAGATAAAAGCAACATATTGTAGGAAGGTCAGAGTTCATGCTGTGAAAAAAGGGAACAACAAAGTTATGTTCAGTGGAGGAGGAAAGATATACGCTGAAGTGGAAAGCTGAGAGCACCCGGTAAGTGAAGGTGATGCTAAGACACAAACCAAATGAAACATGCACCAGGGCTTTTCTAAGAAGTCGGATGACAGAGACAGAATCAGACAAGACTACAATCAAACAGGAGAAAATATTCCGATATCTTGTTCATAGTGTGGATAGATTTCTGTGTTAGTTGCTGTGACCAAAATACCAGACAAGAATAACTTAAAGGAGGAAAAGGTTATTTTGTGGTCATAGTTTCAGAGGTCTCAGGCTATGGTCAGTGATGCCATTGCTTTGGACCTGAGGTACGAAGATTTCAAGGTGGATGGGGACAACAGAAGAAAGCTGTCAGCTCATGGCAGCCAGAAAGCAGAGACAGAGAGGGGAAGGAACCAGGGGTAAAGGCAGTCTGAAGTCACACCTCCTGTAACCTAATTCCTCTGGTCTCACCTCACCTGCCTACAGTTACCACCCCGTAGTCCACTCAGATGTCAGTGGATTATATCACCACTGATAAGATCAGAGCTCAATAATTGTCTAAAAACCCACCTATGAACCTTTCTGTGCTGGGGATGATGCTCTCCAAACAAGAACTTTGGGGGTGGGGAGCATTCCAGATCTAAGCCATAACAATTTATTGGAGTATACAAAAAGGGAGACATGCAGGACATGTCTAAGGAGGTGAATTCATTTTGTGGGCATCCATTTCTGCATGCTGTAGAACAATTTGCCTGTCCCTCAGCCTCGAGACTCTACATGTAAATATAACCAATTTTATATAAGCATCAGGAACTTGAGATCTGCTCAGAGTGAACGGGACTTTAGCAGGTGCATTGAGAACCTGGACATGAAGCAGAGATGAACAGGGGACAGTGGGATAAAAAAGCTGTGAATGTGGCTAATTGCTGGAGTGGGCTCCTATTTACATGCGGCTGTGTGCTTCTAGGCTGGGCTTCTGCACACAGGATGAAAGCAGCTAAAAGAACATTCAGAAGAAAGATGGGAAGTAAGGGAAGGGAAAGACAAAAGGCTAGCGTGTGGGATGCCCTGACCTGAGCCTTACCCCTGAACCCAATGGGCAGTGGAGCCTGCTCCGCTTATGGGAGTTTCTTCCAAGGGACCTGGGGCAAACCTGAGAGTGAAAGCTGAGCACCTGGGCCCACTGAGGCATGAGCTTGCTCATGTGCCTTCTCTTTTTGACTTAAAATAAGCATGGTATTTGATCACCATATCAATAACAAATAAGAAACAGAATGAGGCTATAATGAAAGCTACCAAAGCCAGGATAAATCACTAGATATACAATATGTTAAAATTTACTATAAATATATTTTTCAAAATAATGAGAACAGCACACTACAGATCATTATTTGTATCCATGTATATCTACCTCCCTTTGTTTTCAAATTGGCTTCAGAAAGTCAAATTCACCAGCTACATACACAGTAGAAGTCATGTTTAAGTTTGCTCCATGAGATTCTCGCCAACTCTAAAATGCCAAAGTTCTCTAAATGTTCTGGGTTGAAACATTTTCTCAACTGAACCCATAAATCCAATTCTGCGACATGGTTGATTGCCACCTGGGGATTTACATCTCAGAGAAAACTAGAAAGAGCTTTGATCAAAGCTACTTGTATATTAATATTGTTTTTCTCTATGCCTATAACTATGGTTTTATTTTATATTTCTTTTCTGGATTTAAGCTGCACAGAGATTACAGAAGGACTGTCAACCATGGATAGACCAGCTAACAATAATTGAAGAACACAGAGCTTAATTCTCATCAAGAAAGTTTGTTGCTGCTTGAAATCTTTGGTATATTAGCATGGCATTAAGAATACATTGCTTTTGCTTTAGCTGGAAGCATAAGAAATAAACTAATAGTATTTATCTTTTAACATTTAGAGGCTAACAGGATAGGAAAAGATAGTATTAAATACTAATGAATAAAACTACAAAGAAGACTCAAATGTTTCAGTCTGCCAAGGTGACTGACTTACAGATTATAACCCTTGTTCCTTACCTTTAAAAACATTCATTTCATATTTAGTAGAAAACTGTCAGGTTGCTTTACCACTAGATGAAGCTTTTTAAGTGCAAAATTTAAGACTGGTAGATAGTTTTGATTCTATACTATGATAATTCACAATTTGATAATTGAAGCATTTTGATGTATTTCTCTGTAATAAACCAATCCTTCAGATAGCATTTAAAATAGTACAATCTAAATTTCTTCTAATACATTGCTCTGACAAAGAAAGGTAAAACAGAAATTTATTTGGGCTTGAGTCTTCTATCATTCAATACTTCAAATTGCATACGTACATTGCACACACCACACATTATGGTTCAGATATGTTGGGTTCCCCATAAGCTTATGTGTGAGACAATGCAAGAAAGTTTACAGGTGAAATTATTGGGTTATGAGTGCCTTAACCTGATCAGTCCATCAATCCCTTAATGGGGATTAACTGGGTGGTAACTGCAGGCAGGTGGGTGTGGCTGGAGGAGCTGGGTCAATGCGGGCATGCCCTTGGGTTTATATTGTATCTGTCCTGAGGGAAGAGTTCTTCCATCCCTTTCCCCTTTCCCTTTTCCTTTTCTTTCTTTCTTTCTCTCTCTCTCTCCGCCCCCCCCCCTGTGCTTCCTGGTGCCATACCCAGATACTTTTCTCCATCACCAATTTCCGCCATGATGCTCTAGAGCAATGGAGCCAGCTGTCTATGGACCAAGGCATTTGAAACTATGAGCCCCCAAATAAATTTTTCCTCCTCTAATTGCTCTTTAGGTCTTTTGATCACAGCAGTGGAAAAACAACTAAAACACTCCAATTTGAATCTGGGAAACTGTTTAAAGCCCTGTGAGGCTCTATGAAGAGTCCAGAGCTCTTAAGTATAGCTCAAAGCGGGGGGAGTGACAAAATCTCCACACTGATAATGAGAAGCAAATTGTAGTGAAGAAAAGATGCATTTGAACTTCAGCCCATGTCCTCTTTTTATAGTCCCTTTCAACCATTGCTGCTATGTGCGCAATTCCTACTCGACAGCATACACTTTGGAGAAATATACTTTGAGAAACTTTGAGCTAAAGCAACATCATGACATTATCTCAGGAACAGAAATAAATAAAATGTAAGGCCATGAGGTACTTCCTGTTTCTCTTCTGCATTCCCCCAGTCCAGGTGCCTGGCAACTGGGTTTACCCAACAGGTACCTGGCAACTGGGTTTACCCAACAGGTACCTGGCAACTGGGACTACTGGGCTCTATATAAGTGTGTTTGGTTTCTGAATAAATTGGAACTTCTCCGGTGACCTGGCAGCATGGTGTTGTTTCTGTTCCTTCATTTTGGTGCTGAAACCCGGGAGAGATAAGAACCTCCTCGGCTCTTTCTCTTCCTCACGGCTCGGGCTGCCACCTTGCCCTCGTCCATCCTTCCTGGCACCAGCTCCCTACACTCATCACTGACTCGACCTCTGGTAAGTGCCCCGGGGAAGGGGAACGACCTCTGTCCGGGCTCCCGGGGAATGCTTGACCGTTGAGTGTCTAGCAACGTTCCTACGCCTGGCGGAGGGGGAGACCACACCCCGCCTAGACCTTTATTTGGTCACAGCGGACTCCCAGTTCCCTTTGGGCCATCGGATGTCCCCAGGCTCAAAGTGTATCTGACGTCAAGTAAACATGTCAATAACAGCACACCTTCGTAGAAACCATTCTCCCTCCTAGGTTTTTCTAGAACCAAGTCCCCCTCACTTACTTTTCATTACTCACAGCTCCACTTTCACCCCACACGCCATCTGGAGCCCCCTCCTGCTGCTCTTTCTCTCTCTCTCTCTGTCCTTACATCTACCTGATCTTCCCAAATCTGCTAAGATTCCTGGCGCCAGGTTCCTTCAGGCCCCAGCTCTTAGCCTTGGAGAGCAAGGACCTAAGTGACAACTTACATCCTCCTATCATTTCCCAGCACGTAACAGTGCCTCCGGGAGGTTCAGGACTCCATAGGGGACGCCCTCTGGACTTCCTCTACCTCCTCCAGCCGAAGGATCTCTCTCTCTCTCTCTCTCTCTTTCTCTCTCTCTCTCTTCCTCAGAAGCTAAAAATGGGAGCCTCCTCATCCACCGCCTTAGGGGACTCCCCCTTACAATGTCTCCTAAAAAATCTCAATAGCTTATCCCTTAAACCAGATATAAAGCCAAAACTCCTCATTAAATTTTCCACTCAAGATTGGCCTACCTATATGTTAGACAACCAGAATCGATGGCAACCCGAGGGTACACTAGATCCCAACATTCTTCGCGATCTCCATAACTTCTGCCAGCGCCAAGAAAAATGGAAGGAGATTCCCTACATCCAAGCTTTTCGCTTCTTAGCTCGTAATCCCTCCCTGTGCTCTACCTGTTCTCCTCCTCAAGTCCTATTAGCCTGTAAACCACCTGCCCCTTCCCAACCTTCCACTGATCTACCTTTCGACCCGGCCGATGAACCACCCCCATACAGATCTCCTCCCCCTTCCGCTCCCGCACTTCCAGTCACCCCATGCGTTCAGTCTCCTTCACCTCCCAATTCTTCTAAACCAAATAGCCCTCCCTATACATGATCCAGGGGACCCCCGCCTCCACCCTCTACCATGGCCCCTCTCCGTGAGGTCACAGGTGCCGAGGATGTCGTCCAAGTCCAAGTGCCCTTTTCTTTAGCTGACTTGACCCAACTGGAGAAAAAACTGGGCTCCTACAGCACGAATCCCACCACATATATCAGGGAGTTTCAATGGGTCCTCCAGGCATATAGTCTCACACATCACGATATCTTCATGCTTCTAGCTAACACCCTCCTTCCTGAGGAGCGATGCCACATCTGGGACGCGGCACAAACACATGCCACTGACACTCATCGCTCTGATCCCACACACCCTCCTGGCCCTCATGCTGTACCTGAACAGGACCCTAACTGGGACTACAATACCGCTCAAGGCATTCAGGCTAGGGACAGCTTTGCCTCTTGCTTGATTATGGGTCTCAAAAAGGCAGCCCGCAAGGTGGTTAACTTTCAAAAACTTCAGGAGGTTATTCAAAAAAAGGATGAAACCCCTTCCGAATTTCTCAGTAGACTTACGCAGGCTCTTCAGCAGTACACCAACTTGGACCCCTCCTCAGATGATGACCGCCACGTCCTTATGACATACTTTTTGGCCCAATCCTACCCCCACATTAAAACCAAACTAAAATAATTGGAACAGGGACCGGCCACTCCTCAGACCGAAATTTTATCGGTAGCCTTTAAGGTTTTCCATAACCATGAGGAGGAGAAGGAACGCCGCAAACAATGGGAAGACCAAGCTAACTTCCAGATGTTAGCCCAACTCATCAAACCTAACCCTGACCAATTCCCCACCACCTGGCCCCCACTGGGGGCTTGCTTTAAGTGTGGCAAGGAAGGACACTGGTCAAAGGCCTGTCCCTCTCCCCGGCAGCCCACCACTCCCTGCCCTAAATGCAAAAAACGAGGTCATTAGGGTTCCGATTGCCCCCTCACTCGCAGGAGTGGGGGATCAAACACTCCCTGACCTCAACCGCTGCCCGTGGTGGGGCTGGCCAACGAAGATTGACAGGGCCTTGGGTCCTTCTGGACAGTGTCCATCACAAAGAGGGAACCCAGGGTTACAATCACGGTGGATGGTCGCCCCGTTTCCTTCCTCCTCAATACTGGAGCTACTTTTTCGGTCTTGAGGGATTTCTCGGGGCCTACCATCCCTAGCATTTCTCCTATAGTCGGGGTAGGAGGAAAACAGATCTTTCCCCATAAGACCCCTCCTCTAACCTGCTCCCTCCCAGGCAACCACTATTCCTTTTCCCACTCTTTCCTCGTGATGCCACAATGCCCTGTTCCACTTTTAGGTAGGGACTTACTGTCCCTGCTAAAGGTCTCCATTACCATACCGCTATCACCATCACCAACTGCCCC
>PVKS010032669.1:0-22365 GCA_004027875.1 Aplodontia rufa | reverse complement strand
TTTCACTAAGCATAATTCTATTCATCTCCATCCATTTGATTTCAAAAGCCATAATATCGTCCTCTCTAATGGCCGAGTAGTATTTCATTATATGTATGTACCAAAGTTTTTGTATCCACTCGTCGAGTGAGGGGCATCTGGGTTGGTTCCATAGTCTAGCTATAGTAAATTGAGCTGCTATAAACATTGAAGAAGTCACATCACTATAATACCCTGATTCTAACTCTTTTGGGAAAATTCCCAGGAGTAGGATAGCTGGGTCGTAAGGTGGTTCCATCCATAATTTTTTGAGGATTATCCATACAGCTTTCCACAGTGGCTGAACCAGTTTGCAGTCCCACCAGCAGTGTAACAGTGTTCCTCTTTTCCCACAGCCCCTCCAGCATCTGTCGTTGTTTGTATTCTTCATTTTTGCCACTCTAACAGGAGTGAGGTGGTATCTCATTGCAGTTTTGATTTGCATTTCCCTTACAGCTAATGATGTAGAGCATTTTCTCATATATTTGTGGGCTTTCTAGACTTCCACTGGAGAGAAGTTCCTTTTGAGTTCTTTAGCCCATTTATCGATTGGATTATTTGTGAGTTTGGACTTTAGTTTCTTTAGTTCCCTGTATATTCTGGATATTAGCCCTCTGTCTGAGGTGTAGCAGGCAAAAGTTTTCTCCCATTCTGTAGGTTCTCTCTTGATGCTCTTGACTAGATCTTTAGCTGCGAAACTTTTTAGTTTAATTGCATCCCATTCATTTATTCTTGATTTCACAGCATGCGCCATAGGAATTTTGTTAAGTAACTGCCGACTCCTATAAGCTGTAGTGTTGACCCGACTTCTTTTTCTAGTAAATTTAAAGTAGTAGGCTTAATATCCAGGTCTTTGATCCATTTTGATTTAATTTCTGTGCAGGGCAAAAGATAAGGATCCAGCTTTAGTTGTCTACAAATGGCTGTCCAGTTTAAATTAAAACACAGAGGTATATGCTGCCTATAAAACAATACCCAAAGTATAGTAACATGGAAATCATGAGAATAAAGGAATACAAAACATACACCCAAACTACTAACAAAAAGAAATTGTTGTAACTATAATCATAACAAATAAAAATGGATGCTAAGACAAAAAGCATTCTTAAGGGAAAAGAGGATGTATTCATTTGTTATTTATTCTCAACAATATATCACAAACTTAGGCTTTGAAAACACCAATTTATACCTTAGCTCTCAGTGCAGCCTGGCATGCTGTGCCTCGACTCTGTGCTCAGAGGCTCTGAAAGCTGATCTCAATGTAAAGGTGGGCTGCACCCTTACGTGGAGACTTGACCAGTGAGATATTTGCTTTGTGTATCTCTGATTTTTGGCAGAATTTATGTCCTTGTTTCTATAGACTGAGACATCATTGTTCTTGCTAGCTATTAACCAGGGACCATGTTCAGCTCTTAGAGGTCAGTCTCAGGTTCTTGCCCTGTGAACATTTCCTTCTCAATAACAGAGAACTTTCCTTGCAACAGCTCTCTCTTCATGCTTAAATCATGCCTTCTGCCTCTGCTCCCAGTCAGTGGAAGAGCTCTGCTTTTAAAAGCATCATGTGATTGGGATAGACCTACCCAGATCATCTCCCTTTCTTAAGATCAGTTGTGGTATAGCATAGTCTGGAAGTAAAATACAACAAAGTCACAGTCCTAGGGATTATGGAGGGTGTGTACAGTGAGGTGACAGGAAATCTTGGTACACATTTTAGAAGTCTGTAGAGCAGACTTCTAAAATGTGCCACTGGATGTGAGCTATGTCAGGGAAGGGGAACCAATCTTGGACTAAAAGGTTCAATTTGCCAGGAAAGTATAACTCTGAATGTATATACATCACTAAAATATCTTTTAAAAAAATGGGGTGCTAGAGCAGTGACTCAGAAGTTACGGCGCTTTCTTGGCATGCACAAGGACATGAGTTTGAATCCCAGCACCACGTAAACAATGAAGTGTCAGAGCAACGAAAATCACATGAAAAACTAAAGAAAATTGATTCTGTCTTTCTTTCACTTTCCCTCTCTCTTAAAAATTAAAAAAAAAATTGGTAGACATCAAGGAAAGTTATGTATCTATTATTTTGGTAAGGCATTTTAATATACCTCTTCCAAACAATTTTTAAAAATACTAAAACTAGACTATTTAAAAGTATAATTAAGAAACTTATGATACTAAACAAAAGTTCATGTAATATTATAATTTAACAATACACATTCTTTTCAAATAAACATGAATCTAATATGTACTAGGTCACAAAATGAGTCTTTCAAATCATTTCAAAGAACCAATAGAAAAGATCACATTCCCTGTAAATGGAATTGAATGAGAAGTTAATAACAAAATATCATATATTGCTAACAAATTTACACAAATCCAAGTAAGTGACCAAAGAGGAACTGGCATGGAATACAGAAATCCACTTGCATCATAGAATACTGAAGATACTAAAGAACAAAATTTATAGGATTTTACTGAGATGGTACCTACAGGGAGGCCTCCTTAAACACTATGTCAAAAAGAGAAAAATCCTGGAAATTTATGCATCTATTTTAAGAAGTTAGAAATTTGCTAACAGAATAAAGGGGAAAAAATAAAATAAAGAAATAAACAATGACACAATAGAAACATGAAAACCAAAAATTGGTTCATTGAATAAAGCAATAAAATAGATAAATATACCAAAGTAGAAGAGATGACACTAAAAAACAAAAAAAGAAACAACACATATCCAGCAGATATTTCAAAAAATAAGACTGCATTATGAACAATTTTACTGATAATTTAAAACTTACCTGTAAATTGTGAGAAAAAGGTAAATTACCAAATTCAATGGTTTGAATTGCACCGCCCCCCCCCCCGCCCACCAGAAAAAGAAACTCTTTGTGATTCAAGACCTCTTTTTTTGAAACATTTCTAATCCACATGGATTTGCACCTTTGTCAAAATCTGCTGGTCACGCTCCTTGTGTCAACGTGATGTCCAATTACTCTTAAGAGTTTTGCTGTGCCAATTTTAATCTGTGCACTTATCTCCCTGAGCTAGCAAATGGTGTGGGCTGGCACTGCCCATGGAGTTGACGTTGAGGAACACTATCACACAGGAGAGCAAGCTGAGGACAGAAATCTGGCGTGTCATTTTTTTCTGGGCAGAATGGGACAGAATGGATTACCAAGAGGACGTGCTAGCTCACGACCAGCATTAGACCGGATGAACAGAGGAGCGGAAGTAACTGCTCAGATAGCTGACAGCGAAGGAAAAGGAGTGTGGGGATGTTCTTACGCACACAGCTCTTTTGTTTGCTTAATACTTTACTTCTTGATCAACTGGACGAAGGCAAGAGTTCATTATAAATCTTTCTAGACTTTTGCTGCATGGTAGCATTTTTCCACAGATGTCACTTAAAGGAATGATTCTCCTTTCACTGTGTTCCTAAATTACAGGGGATGAGGTGAAACTCCAATTGTTACTTTATCCTGCAAGAAACAGGTGGCCATAAAAATAGACCCTTGTTCTCTTATATTGTCACTGGGAGTATAAATGAATATGATGCCATAAGAGGGAGATTTAGCAATAATTAACAAAATCCCATAAGCATTTACTCTTTACTAGGTAATTTCTTAGTAAGAGCTATTCCAGAGCTATTCTGGAAAACCCTGAAAAGGTATATATACCAGAGTACTCATTACAGGATTATTTTTAATACCAGAGGTCTAAAACCCATCCCAATGCCCATCAGTAGACTAGTTGACCAAAACAGGGCACAGCCATAGGAGGGGGTACTAGGCAACTAAAAGGGACAAGAAATGTCTTCACATTGCTACTATAAGAAAATTTTCAAGCTATACTTGCAGTGAAAAAAAGCGAAGTAGATTAAAATATACAGTAAGCTACTACTGTCTAAAGAGATGGATAGATTTCAACTTATGTTTACTCAATAAGTTAAACTCTAATTTGATTTTTTTTAAAAATCATAGTAACCTATGGGGGAAGTAAATTTTTAAAAAAAGCATTGCCTATGGACAAACATAAATAAAAAATCATAAAATATTTTCAATGATTGTACTATTATAGTATCATTAGTGGAGCAGGTGTTGCTATTCTGACCCTGTTGTGGATATACTGTGGGATGAAGGAACTGAATAATTAGAAGGTATTTCAGCACCATCGTTGCTGTAAATGTTGAGAGCTGGATTGTTGGCAAGGAAGACAGGAGATATAGATTTAATACTGAAGAGTTTGTGTAAAAATTCTGTAGTGCCGAGTTTGAATTGGAAGCATCACTGTATAGACAGTGGTAAGCTCTGACCACTGAGAACTGTCTAGAAACATTTGCTACCCCAGCGACACTGATTGGTGTCCAGATTATAGGATCTAAACACTATTTCTCATTAAGAGAAACCTGGGCAACTTCAAGAAAAGGCTAACTCCAGGTCTGAGGCAGAATATGTACAAAATAAGCCTGAAACATCTTACAGCAGATAGAAAGGAAGCTGCTAAAGTTTACCAGTCATGTCCAAAGTCTCCTCTTCAGGGAAAAAAATGCTACAAAAATGTGTAAAATTTAAATTAATCAAAGCATTTACATGTTTAAATTCATGAGTTCATAATGATACTTAAAAGTAGATAGCTATTAGAAAGGCTAGAAAAGAATCACCTCACTATTTTGAAAACTGATAATTCAAGGGGAAAAAAATAACACAAGTATTTGGGTTGCCTTTCCTATACATATTTTTCTACTGAGTACTGATCAGGGAAAATTTTCTTTTTATAAAATTATTAGAGCGAATACACAAGCAAGGTGAGATAGGATTAGAATAGCAATATTTTCTCAGGGAACAACAAGCTTGTGAAAGTCAATAATAGTCATTCATGACCGCTGACTTAAAAAAAAATAGAAGTCACAGACAATATATGACTCCTGGTGGAAAAAGAAATACCATCAACCAAACCATCTTGCCAAAGAAATCAAACCTGAATCAGATCAGGCCTTTAACCTCCAATGATGTGCATCGAATGAAGACTTTATCTTCAGGTGTGCAACCTAGTGTATACTGTATAGAGTGTACCCTCCTATGCAAAAACTACGAGGAATGTAAGAACAAGTCAAATAACACCACAGGGGTGCAACTAACAATACGGACTGTGGCAGTCACCACAGCAAATAATGGCGAAAGGAATAGATGTCAAGGAAATAAGAATGTGAGCCTCTCACTTGGATCCTGATTCCACCAAATGAACTTCAAAACATCGTGGGAGCAATTGAAACTTGAACACCAGTTGAAAATTTAACGATATTAAGGGATTGCATTATTTTTAAGAAGGATAATGATATTGTGATGGCATTCAAAAAAAAAAAAAGTGGAGGGGAGCAAAAAACTGATTCCCTATCAGGGCAGTTTGGTTTCAGTTGAAGAACAAAAGGATTTATGGAAGTTAAAAAAGGAGGCTTCCCTAGCCCCTGCCCAAGAATGCACAAGGATATCTATAGAATAACAACAGATGTCCTAGGGAAAAATGCAAAGCCTCATTCTCTCTCAAGATTCTAGGGCTATTCATAAACTGCTTGACTATTTCATGTCATCAGCCGAGTTCCTCTGGTGAATTACAGCCTTCTCTCCACTTTGGGACCATCCATTACTAGATGCAACCAGCAGGCAGGATGCAGTTAGCTCCTCTGACTAAGTGTTTTCATAAGCAGATTTATAATGAGAGGAGAATGCATTTTTATCAATACTAAGCAGGGCTGCAGAGAACGCCCCCAAATTATTAAGGGTTGTTCAGGGGCGATGTGCACAGACGCCTTCTAACCACCCTGCTAGCTTTTTAAAATTGACTACACAATGTGAAGGCACAGTTTCATTTTTTTCTTTCTGGCAGAAGGTGGTAGAAATGTTCATCACCCAGTGTGAAGTAATATGTGAAACAGGTGTTTTATTCCCTAGCAGGTAAAATGGGTTTGATTCTTGGGAGATGTAGACATTTCAAGGCTACCAGCAAGAGGTCCAGATGGTGTGTATTTTCATATCTAATATTATATAAAAGATTTCAAATGTACCCTGACTCTTAACAAAACCATAAATTCACAGCTTATTGCGATGCTGAACAGCTCTGGTAGCTACTAATTAGTATTACTGTTTCTGCTTTGCTCTTCAAGGATCACTAGCATAGCTGAGCCTTTTCATTTTTAGCTTCCGGTAAAAAGACAAAGAATTCCAGGGTAGGAGCCCATCTCACTTAACGGCCAGCTGCATGTAGAACATTAGAACTTTAGGGGATGTACAAATGTTTGCAAAACCACAGGTGAAAACGTGGGTTAACCTTTTAAGAAAAAGCACTTCCATCCTTGCGGGCAGAAGCCTGTGCCTAGTCATTCCCCATTTGGTTGTGTCAGTATTCCCAAAATGTTATTGACCATTTTTGAAGAACGGTGCTGATACCGAGCATTGCTGCAGGTTTACTATGAACCTGGCATTTTTCGGATGATGCTACATTACACCTGCTCGTTCAGTACTCCTGATCACTCCTGGAGAACACAGCGCGAGCTCTGTGTTACAGATCAAGCGGCCAAGGTTCAGAAGCTTCAGCAAATTGCTCAAGAGCCAACTCAGGCTGAACTAGTGGCAGAGCCCTCATTCTTAATAAGAACAGTCTCCTTTAGACCTAGAGGCTCTGCATTTGCTGTTATGCAGAAGGAGCCCCTTGGCAAGAGTTCTGTGGGATTTGTAGATAACACTATGATGAGGAAGGGAAGTCCGGACATCAATATAGTGAGTTAGGGTTGTTCCCATTCTAGGAAGCAGCAATCCAGATCCCCACGAAGGGCAGCCCATGCTTCCTAAAAGCCCTGGGAAGAATTTGGTCTCCTGATCCCGGTCTCCTGCCTCCCACTCTCTGGTGCTAATCAGCCCCATGAAAGGAACAATTGGCTGCTTCTTAAAAATATTAATAAGCTGTCCTAAGCAATGAGGGAGAGAAAACGTAGGAGATGATATTTCAAATGGAAACTCCATGATCTCACATTGTTATCAACAAGTTCCTATGGTTTTCTGTTGAGAAGAATCAACAGGATCAATTTCTTTGATGCAGATCCCCCAAGGTGTAAGCTTCTACTGATACTGAGCTACAGGAATGTCTCAGTTTTAGAAATTTGCCTTCGGGGAAATCCAGATGCTGTTTGTGCCCTTCAAGGTGGCTGTAAAGCTGTCTGTGATTCTTTAGTCACTGCCTGTCACCTCAGTGGGGCTTAGTGCTCTCAGCTCCAGAAATCTTTGTGTAAGATAATGTCTAAAGGTTGATATTTCTTGAAAAATCAATACCCCATGCTTATGCCCATGGGCATAGCTTGAATGAACAGGCTCATCCGAATAATAATAAAATGATTGTTTTGTTTTGGAGGGGACATGATTGATTGAATAGAAACTCTTCAAAGCAAATATTTTCATCTTACAATGATAAAAACACAGGAATAGCCTGCCATGACCTTACAAGGCAGACTGATATGGAAAGATAACAGGAGAGAAGCATTTTCACATAAGCTTTGGGGAGTGAAGTTCATTGTTGCATCTTCATGCTGTCTAATTCCTCACAGCAGCGGAGGTGTTGACATCTTAATTTTCTAGGAGAGACAAGAAGGCATTGCATTAAAAAAGAAAAAAGTGGGGCTGGCAGCGGCTCAGTGGTTACAGCGCTTGGCTGGCATGCGTGAGTTGGTGGGTTTGAACCCCAGCACCATGTACGCAACGAAGTGTGGGGGCAATGAAAACCACATGAAAAACTAAATAAAACTGATTCTGTCTCTCTCTCTCTCTCTCTCTCCTTCTCTCTCTCACTGTCCCACTCTCTTTAAAAATAAATAAATAAATAAAAAGAAAAAAGTAAACGACCTTAATTTTTAACCTGTATAGTGACTCTTACAGACATAGATAGCTTGGCTTTTACTTCTCCTTTTCGATCAGGTCATTTTTTTCACAAGCAAAAAAGATGTTGATCAACAGGGGTCTCTTCCATGCTCTCCTGCATTTTGAAGGAATCCTGGTCTTCTCTTTCTGTTCAGGTGGGCTATTCAGAAGTCATCTGTGAAGAGGGGGTATGAACAGAATTGCTCTCCACCAGGCACAAGATCTCTCTGAATCCAGCCCCCGAACATGGCTCCAGACTCTGCTTCCATTTCTTAATGATATGTGTTCTGTGCCGTATCTTCTCCCCCTTTATTCCCGCAGTATTTGCATTTCATGTTCTTATTCTCTTAATGCCTGAGCAATTTGAAACTCTCATATTTAGGCAATTCCCAGATCTCATTCCTAAAGCATTGTGATTCCCTTCCAGCTTTTCAGAGGCACGTGTGCTGGGGAAGGCACCAAGTCCTCTCTGTCAATCCAATTTGCGATAAGGATTTCCCCAGGTGCACCATTCCATGGTCCCCGAGTTGCTTAGCGCCTGGTTGGCATCCTTAGGGAGAGCATTTGTATTGCTTTTTCATCTCAGAAAAGATACTCTAGTCACAAACCAGTCATCTGCCTGTTAAGCTGTATTTAGAACAAATCACTCGGAAGCAAAACAACCACGAAGACAACAAAAGAGCTACACTTATTTCTTTCTAGACTTTTAACAAAATGCTTGATGTTGTAGAGATTTCCAAACAATTAATGTGAAATTGAGGACTGTTGTTCACATGATTTATTTACCATATATAGAGAACTCAGCTGGAGTGCGACTGTCAATGATGCTCCCAATGAAATTTCAGTAGAGAGTTGGGAAACTGGGGAACCCTTTCCTAAGAAGCAAAAGGGCAGAAGTTCACAGGTGTCATGGTACTTAAAAAAAAAAAAAACAAAACTCAAGATTCAGGAAAGCCTACCCAACTCCACCAAAGGGCGCATCTTCCCTTGAACGCTCAGTGTCCTACTCACAGTGTCTGTTATTCAAAGAAGAATCCCCTGCAAGTTGAAAAACAGCTTGGTGCTTTTCATAGCCTTCCATGTGCCGAGGGGCACACACTTATGCACACACTTATGCACATGTATAGATAAAACAGGAAAAAGAGTGCTTGAACGGTAACACATTTTATAAAAGTCAGATCCCAGACCCAGAAAATCCTAAACTCATAAACTTAACAAATTGCAAAATGGAACTCAAAAAGAACCCAGCCTGTTCCTTGTGGGTTGGTTTTTTGGCCTCAATGCAGGCCCCAGGAGGCCAGCCAGGTTTCCGTTCTACAGGGTAGTGCAAAAAGAGGTTAGGAATGAAAAGGAGCAAAGGTACTATACAAAATAGTAAAAATGAAATAAAGAAGGTGTGAAGTTAGATGTTTGATTTATGTGTGGAAAACCAACGCCAAGAATATTGTTATGGGCCTGGCTCCTCGAGGCAAGATTTGTTAGCAAAAACTGTCTCTAAATATTTATGCTCGGCTAAATAATTGCTAAATAATTCCAGTTCTCAGCTGGAAATATAGGATCAGGACTAGCTTAAATTAGTAGATCACTGAGATAGTATATTGGCATTTTATTCAGCAGTACTCTCGTTCAATGATACTTTTAACTTTCAGTGTATAATTAATATCCTTTTATAAAAAGCTTTTCATGTCCCACATAGGAAGGCTTCCTTTGGAAATATTTCCCTAAAATAAACAAAGCACTTAAAGCAGTTCATTCAATAGCATTTGTTTTAGGATTATTAAAGGCACACACTTCGGCCTCCACGCCGCCTGTTATACCAATCCTTTCGTCGCAGAGCCTTGCATGTGGAGTGGGTGATGCAAAGCCAGGTTGATCGCCTTGGACATTACCCTCCTGAGAATCAGCATATGCTACCAACATTCTTTTTATGGCCCTCACTGCTGCTCAGTGAACCCAAAATTAGAAGCAGGACTCCAATCTGCAGAAACTCCAGAAGGAAATACTTTGAACGAACCAAGAGACATAGAGGAAGCGTCATCATTTAATTAAACTGTCAGAGAAACATCTATAAAATGCTCACGTTCTTCTCATATCACAACAGAGGTTTGTTGCAGGTTTTTGACCAAAACCTGAAGGATTCTAAATTCAAAAGGAATTAAATGAAATGGAAGTCTGTACTTACACTTCTTCTTTTTTTTTTTTCTCCTGGACCCATAAAAATGTTTCAAATATCATAAAGGAGATTTAGAGTTTCTATTTATTTCTGCCATAAATAAGTTCTGTGATAAATCACTTCCTCTCTTATGAGCTACAGTTTCCTCATCTGCGAGTAGAGTGGATATGATTATTGGTAGGCATTTCCAGTGTGTGTTACTCAGCAGTGATTCTTCTCTGACTTTTAAAGGACATGCTGCTGGGCTGGAGCGGCACTTTCCTGGCATGTGGGAGGACCCAGGTTTGAACCCCAGCACCACGTACTCAATGAAGTGTTGGAGAAACAAAAACCAGATGAAAAAGCAAATAATTGATATTCTCTCCCTCTCTCTCTCTCTCTCTCTCACTGTCCCTCTCTCTGTTTAAAACAAAACAAAAAACATGTTGCAAAACAGCCACATCAATATTTATAGCAGCAAAATTCATAATAGCTAAACTATGGAATTAACCCAGATGCCCATCATTAGATGAATAGTTTAAGAAATTGTGGTATATACGCATATGTATGTGCGTACACACACACACACAGACATGCAATGGCGTTCTACCAAACTCATAAAAAAAAATGACATGATGGCCTTTGCCCGAGTGAATGAATGAAAGTGGAGAAAATCATGCTAAGTAAAATTAGCCAGACTTAGAAACTTGAAGGTCAAATGTTTTCTTTCGTTCCTGGAAGCTAGAATAAAATAAAGGAGACAGGGAGGGAAGGATAAGATTACCTGAAGAACCATTCAAATACTAAAGGGCAAGCTAAAGGAAGTCTAGCAGAGTAGAGGAAATAGAAGGGAAGATGGTAGGAAGGATGGGAGGGAAAAGGGAACATAAGAAAATGTGTATTTTGCACCTCTAAGATACTAAATAGTTCCCACACAATCAATAAAAGCTGGAAAACTTTTTTAAAAAATCAAATGTAAATCAGAAAAAAGGGACCAGGGGGTGGGAGGAAGTGTGTGTGGAGGGGGAGGGGGTGCTGGGCAGGGATACTGGCCAAATTATATTGTTCTGTTGTGTGCATGTAAGAATATGTAACAACAAATCCCATCATTATGTACAACTATAACACACCAATAAAAAAAAGTGGAAAAAATAAAACCCATGCTGCAGAACTAGAGAATAACAGGGAGGAGGAACTGATGAAAGAATCATTTCAGTGGGAGGCTTGGAGGGCTTGGAGTAAAGGTTTTATTTTTATGGTGTAGAAGAGACTTGGGCTGTGGCTCTCTGTGGTTATTGCTATCTGACTATGGCATTCTGAGCTGCAAGAAAACAATGTATAGACGTTACCAAAGGACATTTTAAAAAAAGAATGATGAAAAAAATTATTTAGCTAGAAGTAATGAAGATGTATATTTTTGTGTGTGTGTGTGTGTGTCTGTATGTGTTTTAAAAGAGACAGAAATGAAGTTTTTTCTCTCATGCCAGACAGAGATACGAGATGGAGCTTTGCAATCTAACACAGATCTATTTTGTCCACTAATGCAGAAATAACATCATGTGCATTTAGAAAGCTCTGGATCTGTTTAAATCAATTAAAGCAAAGTTAATGTATTTTGATATCTGAGCTCTTTCCTTATCGAGATAACTCCGCAATGTTTTCTTCTCAGAGCCCAAGGTGATGAAAAATAGACTCATTTACTCTATTACGTCTTATAACTGTGGCTTCAGGAATTTTTTTCCTTTAGCTGTGAAGCCACAAGAAGACTATATGTGGCTCTGAAACTGCTATTGGTTTTCATGCCACAATACTCAAGAGCATTTCTCGCCTTCAGGCTGCTATTGTTTTCAATCTGGAGATAAATGCACACTTGATAAAACTATTTTAATGATGCTAATATTAACACTTTAGGAGACTACTTTATCTGCTAGTAATAGCTTTAAAGAGTTTGTTGAGATTTTGTCATCTCATACATTTTAATAGAATATTAGGTTTGTAATTAACAAGAAAAATACAGTAGCTCCACCTTTCACTTCCTTCACATTCGCGTAATGATTGCCAGTGGAATATTTGCTATTTTGTACCCTTTGTAGGCCAATCAATATTTTGGTGAATGGAGAAGTCTAAAGCACAGAACTGTAGTGTAAACAAATGTGAAACATTAAAAGTATGCTAAATATTATAGCCAGTTGATTATGTAAATTTAAACAGTGTAGAGTAAAGGAATTGCTTACTAAATTAGTGTGTTTTTAGTTCACTCTGGCATTGTTTATTATACACTATAGCTAGATATTTCATAAATAGACTCCTTTTACAACCTGGAGGTTTGGGGAATGCCAGCTGATTAATGAAATGGCTTATGGGCTTGGAGGCCATGGAGAGAGCTTGTCTATGATCATTTCCATTGCACAGCTCAGGGCTTCTGTGAGGTGGGTGCAGAAGAGCGAGAGAGGGGGGAGAGAAAGTGAGCAAGAGAGGGAGGCTGGTAAGAGGACTCTGATGGGCAGTTCATTCCAGTACGAGCACCTGTTACATCATCTGTGAAGTGGTTGATTTTTAGCTATATCCTGTTACTGATCTTCATAGAGGCAGCAGATTAAGGTTTTCTATTAAGAATTCAGGGAATAAATTCCGCTCACAGTAAACTTGATTATACAACTGTAGGAGTAAGTACAGTTTGTGACTCAACAGTGTAGAATGCCTAGCGACTCTTAGAGTGACTGTGATATGGGAGACATCACAGAATGGTGGCTTAGAAACCCAATTGCAGTCCAGCAAGGAGCAACCCTTTCTTCTATGCCACGTCCTGTTTGAGAACAGATCATGGACAAAGATTCAACAAAGAACAAGAAGCTGGCATTTCCTTGTCTCAGAAGTCAAGAGGGGTGGACCCCGGTAGGCATCTTCTGCATAGGTAATTTCCCACTTTGAAGACGTCTCGATCTCTCCAAGCCATTCCATTTCTTAAGGTCACTGCATTTCTCAGTTTCTCCAATTTTCTAGCAGTTCTGATTTGCATGGAGCACACACATTCCTCTGCTGCCTCTCTACTTAGAGCTCACAGCAGTGACAACCTGGTCCCTTCAACCCCCATCCTCTCCCTCCCCTCTGTCTGTAAGATAAGTTTATCTGCTTTTCCAAAGTTCTGGCTCCCTGTAATCCTTGGGGTGCTTTGCCCTTTGTGTACATGGGCATTTGCTCTCTCAGCGTAACTACTTCCCATTTGCCTACAGGCACAGTTCCATTTTCTTCAAACTAAAAGAGGTCTTCCCTGGGCTAACCCTACCCTTGTAATCCCGGTTTCTCTTTGTCCTCAGCCACATGAACTCAAGAAGGCACTCCACAGTATTTACCTTGGTTTCCGCACCATTCATTTATATACAAAGCCCATACATTCTGAATTTTGTACCCAGCATCTCAAGGAAGCCATAGTGCTGAAGATCAGTGACACTTCTGTGAGCAAATCCAGTGACCTTCTCTCCACCTGCATCTCCTTTCCTTAACCTGTCTCAAGTGAGTCTATGGACCACTTCCACTCTTCAAATTGTTCCTCCCTTGACATTCATGGCACTGTGTCCCTCTTTTTCTGCACTGTCTGATTGCTGCTTTGATGTTTTCTTTGCTTATCTTTTCAAAAGGACTTCCTATGTACATGTGCAACGGATATATTATAGAGAATTGTAGTGGGCTACTATATGGTAATTGTTATTTCACAGATGAAAAGCGGAGGCTGAAGAGACATAAATAACTTGCTCAGAAAGCCACATACCTTGAAAGTGATAAAGCCAAAATTTGATACTGGGTCTGTCTCCAAAGCCTTGTCCTGTGTGGCCTTCAGCTAATGACTCCAGAGGTCTCTGAAAAGTTGTCATCTCGGAGCCCCACATGGGGAAAAATAGACTCGCTTGCTCTACTGCATCTTATGATTGTGGCTTCAAGACTTTCTAAATCCTTGGTCGTGAGGCCATAAGCAATGTTCCTGGATCCCTCCCACCTTGCAAGCCAGCCCCTGGCATGTTTGCAACCCCTCTGCGTATGTTCCGCGTCTCTCTTGTGCTGCTCTCTTAAGGTCTTCCCTAGTTGCGTTATTTTCCTTTCTCTACTGCATCAACCTCATAAGCAAGCAAGCACTCTCCATTCTTTCTCATTCTAAAAGAAATCCTCTCTAGAGACCATGTTCCATTGCAGCTTCTGCCTCATTGGTGCAAAAGTCTTCCACCAACCCTTTCCATTCCCTCGCATCTCTCATTTATGGTTTAAATTGTACTCTGGCTCATGTTCCCACTTCCCAGTGAAACTACTGTTGGCAAGGTCTCTGATGACCTCCCTTAGATAGCTTCGGTGAAACCTTGCTGTCCTCGTCCTTACTGCTCAGCAGCCTGCCTTGACGTTAGCTGCCATCCTTGCGGTCACGCTCTGCTGGCTTTCCTCCTGCCTCCCCGGCTGCTCCGTCTCACATCCCTCTTCTGGTTCCTCTTCCTTTACCCTGTCATCCAAGGCTTGGCCTTTGACCCTCTTCTACTTTCTATCTAACCCCCCAGCATTGATTATTTCATCTGCCTTTGTGGATTTAAATATCACTCATATGATGATCAATCTCAAATCATATTTCTCTTTTCTTCAGATTTGACAAGTTTATCCAACTCTATTGTTCAATGTCTTGATACAGATGTTAAACTGGCATTTCAAACTTAACACAGACAAGTGAGAAATCACCTTAATTTACCTCAAATTGCCCTTCGGTAATCTTCCCAACCTCGGTCAATGGAACCATCCCCTTCTCACCCACCACCTAGCTGCTGAGACATCCCTCACGGTTCTTCCCTTTTCTTCATTCCCAGCATCTATTCTGTCAGCAAGCACAGCCATCTCTCCTCCAATTTACTTTTCAATTCCAACCTAGTTTCTAATTTGTCACAGTCCTAGTTTCATTTGCTATGGTATCTTACCTTTGTACAGGCATCTCACCTTCCACCTTGGCCCCCATCTTAGCTGTTCTTCACTCAAAGCCTGTATTTCCAAGCATGAATCAGAACATGTCACTTTCTTTAGTCATGAGATATGTATTTATACTCTGGTCCTTGCCTCAGAGCCTTCACACATGTTGATCCTTGACTTTGAAGTAGTTCACATAGTCGAATTCTATAAATTTCAGTTCAACTGTCTCTCACCATAGATGTCTGTCTGGATCACCTTGTGAAAACTTATCATCCCAGTCTATCATAGACTATCAAATGGTCTATCATATTCTCCTGTGAATTTCCTTCTGTTTCTATTACAGTTTTTTAAATTCCTTATTGTTGTTCTCTGTCTTTACTCTCTAGAACTGCACTGAGAAAACCTTCCTGCAATGTTGAAGCTGTTCTTTCGTGCTGTCCAGTATGGTAACCACAAACCACATGTGGTTACTGATCATTTGAAATTTGACTAGCAGGACTGAGGAATTAAATTTCTAAATTTGTCAGTTAAATTAAAATGTAAGTAGCCACACTTGGCTTGTGGCTACCAAAATGAACAGGTTACTGCTCAAATGTAGACTCCATGAGAGCAGATGACTTTCTCCCCAGTGTTTACAAAAGTAACCAAAACGTAGAAGATGCTCAGCAGTATTTGTTTAGCAAATGAATGAATGAACAAATGAATGAACTCATGATTTCTAGTTGGATGAAATTCTGGGAGAAAAAGAGGTTTGTTGTTAATCATAATATTCTTTGTGAGTAACACAACTCTTCTTCAAGAACTATATTTGGACTATATATGGTTTTCCTGAGATCTTTAATTAGGATTGTAAGAGGGGGACCTAATATTGTAAACGAAATTTTTGACCATGTTGAAAACATGCTTGATTCTTTTTCTGTGTTTTGTTAACTAGTAATACAATTATGCTATCTATGGTGTTATCATACGTAATTAATGAATTAATCAATTTACTTAATTCACAGGCAGAAAGATATTCTGTTTTCTAGTGTTGTCTCCTAATTATGCAGTAAATCAAGGCTTTGAAGAGTTTCAACAACCATTCATTTTTTATGAATTAATCTTTCCTTGGCTTTCTTCTCTAGGGGTGAACAAATAATGCAAACATAGAACCAAGGATACATGAAGTCTGAATGCTAAGAACATGCAGAAGAGGTAGCTGAATGTAAAAACTATAAGGAATTAATTTTCAAATGGTGTACTAATGTCACTGGGAACAGACAGGGTCAATCTATGCCAAGTACAGGACAGATAAGTATTAAAGCCTTGCTTTCTCAGAAAAAGATATCAAATTAAATATGCAATCAGCAAAAAGGTTAATAAGAACATATAAACAAAAAATATAATTAAAAAAACCAGAATGCTTGGCTTAAGAACAATTTAGTCCATTTTAATATTAATACCTACCACGGAATAACCAATGTGTTTCCTGCTCCTACTGCTTCTATACTACCATCTTTTGAGTACCTACTGTGTGCAGAAACTATACTAAATACTTATTATGCATGATTCCATTTGACCATCAAATCATCTCTATTTGACAAATGCTAATTTCTCCATCCTGAAGATGAAATACATTCAGTTCAGCTTTGTGAGTGATTGGAGCTGCAGTTTAGCCCCAAGTAAATCTGACTCCAAAATTTGTATTCTTAAAAAGAAAAAAGTTAAATTCTGATATTCTCCATAGTGTTCAAATAAAGACTTGAGAGTCTCTGGGCAAATGCAATATAATGCAGTTTTGAATAAGACGTTTTAAGAGTTGCTTCTCTTTTTCCGATCCAACATGGCCTAGAGCAAATGGAAAGCAGGCGATGTAAATAGATAAAGCAAGATAGATGTAAGACGATACAGAGTGGTAGGGTCTATGGCAAAATCAAAATATATGCCTATCCGAAGATACTAAAATTCATTTTAAGATGCTGGGTGCAGGTGTGTCTCTACAAAAGAGCTGTTTTGAAGTCCTGACCCATTGTAGCATGTGAGCTTATTTGGAAACAGGTTTACTGCAGACATAAATTAGGATTAGGTTATATTAGGGTATGGATGGACCCTAATCCAGTATAGCTAGTTCACTTAGAAGAGACACAGACAGGAAGAGAGGGAGAATGGCATGAGAAGTTGGAGGATTGGAATTACACGTGTATAAGCCAAGAAATGCCACCTGTTACAACCAGAAGCCAGGAAGAAACAAGGGCAGATTCCTTAAGGATGCTGAGGGACTATGGCCCTGCTGACATCTGAGTTTGGACTCCTGGCTTCCAGAACTGTAAGAGAATTAATTTCTTTTATTCCATCCAGCTTCCTAGAATTACTAAGATAAAGTACAGAAACTAATTCAAAGTCACCAAAGGGATCCTCCACAGTCCAGATCAACATATTAAATACAGGAGATGTGAACCAATTTAAATCCTGGCCATGATTATCTACAAAATCAGTATAGTCACTGAGCACGAAGAAATAAAAACAGACTGAGGTGTAGTTTGTACAATGAATTACAGAGCAGTTAGCATGTTCTAGATACTATGCAAGGGTTTTGTGAATATTTATTCATTCATTTGTCCTAACAATTTTTTAATTTAGTAATCATTACTACCGCTTCCATTTTATATAGGGGGGAGCTTAAAACATATGGAAGTTAAGTGACACCTAAGTTAAGCGAAGTGTCACCCAAGGTCACACGGCTCATAAAGTGGCAGAGCTGGGATCAAACCCATGTAATCTGGTGCTGTTATATGCGCAGTTCACTGCTATGCATGGACCTTATTTATCCCCAGTACCCTACCTCCACCTTTAATTTTAGTGATTTATCAATATGTGAAAGGTGCACTTTCCCTATGCTATGCTATAGTCTGAGTGTGTCACCCCCAAATTCATGTTTGAAACTGAGTCCCCCGTGTGATGGTATTAGGAGGTGGGGCCTCCAGGAGGTGAGTAGATCATGCAGGTGGAGCACTCATCAAGGGGACTATAAAACAGGCCGTGGAGAGCTGCCTTGCCCCTTCCCCCATGTGAGGACACAACAAAAGCTGCCGTCTTTGAACCAGAAATCAGTCCTTCACCAGGCACCAAATCTGTCAGTGCCTTGAACTTGGACTTCGCAGCCTCTACTTAGTTCATGGTTTTTGTTAGAGCAACATAAATGAACCAAGATACCCTATGTTTATGAAATCATTACAGAGGATCAGATTGCGGTACCTTCCTCGAGGATGCTCAGGGGTTTCAAATTTGTTTCTTTGATGCGGAGAGGGAGCATCACCAGTTCATTTAGTCCCTTACTGTGATAGTCCTGGCTTACTGAGGTATCTGAGGATGCAATTCTGACAGTGGCTTGCAGCATCTATTTCAGCATCTATAGCAGTCGCATTGGACTAGGGTCCACCATACCCAATATAATCTAATCGTAATTTATGTCTGCAGTAAACCTGTTTCCAAATAAGCTCACCAAATAAGTAAACCTGTTTCCAAAAAAGCATATATTTCAGCTACACGTTAAAGTCTGTGGAAATAGTCAAGATCCCATTGGATCCACCATGATACAGAGTTGAGTCTGACCCTCCCTTGAGGTTTCCTCTCTCAGCGCACAGTTACCTTGGTATGTGTTTTCTGACCCTTTCAAGGAGGGTTACACAGAAAGTATGCAGGAAGCATCAAATAATGTAGCAGCAGCCTTTCTATTCTGGGAGTCCTACCTTTCTTTCATTGTGTAAACTGTCTGTGTAAACTGACTTGGTTCTTGGATCGGGTGAGAGGTGAGAATCTCTAGGTTGATGGTTTTAGTTGAACCTCTTTTCACCAACCTGGAGTGTTTTATTGGTTTGTTAAATAAACCAAAAAAGAGTTAAAGCTTTTTTTTTTCCTTTTATTGTTTTATTTTTATTCCTTTTTGTTGTTGTTGTTAATTCTCTTCCTTGTAAGACCATGTTTAATTAAGTACATTCAGAGATATTTGTGAGCCAGAATAGTCTCGAAATTTTTGGGTCACTTCAGCCTTGACATCTGTTACTGTTGGCATGGTCCCTCTGCCACTGGGAGATCACACCCACTGAAGTCAGGGGAAGTTTCTATTGCAGTAGTTTCCATGAGTATTGCCATCCTAAAGAGCTGAGACAGTCCTCTCTACAATCAGCTGCTCAAGGCCTTCCTGAATGTAGGAAGCTTCCAGGCTCCCTAAAACGGCATAGGTTGGCTGTGATTGTGCAGACAACTAGCAGTTCATCCTCTGAACCTTTTTTCTCCTACATATGTGGTTCTTTTTTTTTTTTTTTTTAGGGCTGAGGACTGAACTCAGGGCCTTGCACATGCTAGGCAAGTGCTCTGCCATTGAGCTAAATCCCCAACCCCCATATGTGGTTCTTAAAGTGAACATGCATCAGAATCACCAGGAGGGCTTGGTAAGGACAGTTTGTTGTGTCCCCAGTCCTAGAGTTTATGATTCATCAAGTCTGGCATAATAAGGATGGAACCCAAGTCTTCATTTCTAAGGAATTTCCAAATAATGCTAATTCCAAATTATGTCGTGGGATTTATGTCATTTTAGTTACTGAGGAAAGCACTAAGTCCATGTTTGCATTAACCAATCTGAGAAGCTCTTAGAAGCACAGCTCACTGTCCAAGCTAACATATTCTGAAAGTGCATTTGTATCTAAAAATTCAGACTAGTCAACGGCTTTTCGACGAGCACTTTCAAAATCCATCCCCATAAATACCTTTCTGCAAATTTTTATTTTCTCTGACTCCAAATGTCTTATGCTAGTCTATGTTGAGATCAGATGCTGGATTGGGGTATATAGTGTTGGTTGGGGGTGGCGATGATTATCTTCTGCAAGGTCTCTGCTTCCCTAGGCAGTGGAGCAGTGCTTCATGAGGTTAAGGGAGCACTTCTTGGGATGTTTTCAGAGCATGCTAATGGATTCACAGTAATCCAATTACTCTGGATTCTATCCAGATATTAGTATTCCTTTGTCCTGAGTCAGATGTAACCTTCACATAAAAGGCTTTCTGTGGGGGCTGGAGCGGGTGGCTCAGTGGTTCTGGCACTTGCCTGACATGTGTGAGGTTGTGGGTTCAAACCCCAGCACCACATACACAACAAAGTTTTAGAACAATGAAAGCCAAATGAAAACTAAAATAAAAAATTGATTCTCTCCCTTATTGTCTCTCAAAAAAAAAAAGTCTTTCTGTGGCTGTGATTTCAATCATCATTATAATTCAGCAATTTTGTGAATCTTACTGTGGACATCAATTGTCTTTTGAAGACCGTATGCAAGAGTTTTGTTTTGTTTGTTTCTTTGGTTGGTTGTTGTTTTTATTTTGTTATTTTTTTTTTCGTGATGGTTAGAGCAGTCTAAATTTCATCTGGGATCTTGAGGCAAGTACTCACATATTTTTTAATATGTGATTTGCCACCTTCTCACCTTGAATGTAGCCAATGCTAACTTACCCCAGTCTCAGAATTCCTTGTGTCTTTTCGGTTGTTTTGTGGAACTGAAACATGAACTCCAGATTTTGGTTTAACCTGATGAACATATGATGCCAAGTAACTAATGGCAACCATTGTAGCTTTTGCCTGATTACCAATTTCAAACAGTACACATTATCCTGATGGTATAAGCAGTTCCTACGCCATGTTCCAGCTCTCGTATCAGGGTTCCTTGGTTGCAAACAAAATATTCTAAGAAAAAAAGAATGCATAATCTTGCTAAACCAATTTAGCTCTTAGAATTGGAGACAAAGCTAAAATTCAAGCTTAGGAAAGCACTAGAACTAGAAGAGCTCTGGAGAGCTAGGTAGCAGAAATTAACAGGCAGTCTATTAGGGGTACATGGTCAGAATGAATGACCTTTGGTTATTTTTGGTGTTTAGGGAATAAAGCTCAATGTTCGTCTTTCAGGAGGAAGAAGACTAGTGCTTCCTTAATCATCTGCGAGCAGAGGTTGGGCCACCCTGATTATCTGTCTCCTCAACATTATGCTCGACTGGGATGGCATTTCCCATAAACAAAATTTGGATGCTATGTCCGGAGAAAAGGGGAAAGGGTGCTGGAGAAGTAAAAAGGCATGCTGTGTCCATGCCAGTCACAAAACCCAATTTACACCCAGGGGTCCCATTGAGCACCTCCTTGGTATATGTGAATCGGATTTCCAAGTTGTAACAAATTTACATTTATTGGGGCTTTTTGGTTTTATATAATTTTTGACTCTGGGACAGTCTGTTATCTGGAATGTCTTTGTTCTTCTTTGGCTTTTGTTGGTACCAAATTATATGTGTCTTTTTGATCAATTATAGCATCTTTTTAAAGACAGCAAAATGAAGAAAGACACAAGTGGGTTTTAATATCCAGGAGTATAATTGTGTAAATCTCCTTTTAAACTTAAGCCATATGGGTTTACAGAGCAGTTGAAAGTAAGTCAGAAAGGCATTAATAGCCCTGACTAAATAGAAACAGACGCCAAGCTAAGCACACAAACAACGAGAAAACCAATGGGATGATAGAGACACACAATAAATATAATCAAAAAGACTCAATCAAATGCAGAATGCTGCACATCAAAGGTAAAACCTTTACCTATTATTAATTATGACAGTAATTTCTATCTCATAACATTTCACATAGCAACCGTAACCAAGAACATCTGCATTTTAAACTGAAGGTGCCTCCTATGGGGAAGGGAAGCAGGGTAGGAGCTCACTTTCTAGGAGCAAAGGAAAAATGGGGAGCAGCACCTCAGCTTTCACGCAAACCACCACTTGCCTCATTCCGTGCTGGAAATGTAGCATCTTCTGTACCGAACGTTGTGTAATTCTCAGAGCTTGAACAAGGAAGGAAAGGTAGCGGGAGCATCCTAGGTTTTATTTTTATTTCATATTCTATATTACATATTTGAACAAATGCCATTAAAATAATAGCCTTTCTTTACAAATGTAATAAGTATAAGTAATTTATTTATGAGCATAAATAATCACAAATATCTAGGGTTAGGGTTAGGGATTTGGTAAATAAGTGGACAAAAGCAGAGTTGGACAGGGCCAAAAATTAATTGAAAGTAGGATTTTGTTTAAAATTAAATATGTCATAACTTCTCTCATGTCTGTTTGATCAAAATCTGCTTCCAGGGTCCCATTGTACCTACTCATTTAAACCACAGAACCCTCATAGTGGCTTTCTAAGACCTTATACTATCTCTATGTCTCCCATGTACACTAGTTGGAGACTCTTAACCTTATCAAATGCTGAGTCATAGGGGAGCGTCACGCAGTTGAGCTAGTTCTCCTAGATAAACTATCATCGGAGCTCAGTTTCAGTGTTCAGGTCAATCCCAGC
>PVKS010032668.1:0-22362 GCA_004027875.1 Aplodontia rufa | reverse complement strand
TATCTCTGAGCAGGTGGCTAAGGCGGAAGGAACAGGGATCCGCTGAGGTAGGGCAGAACTAAGGACAGCTCCAGGCCAGAATGGAGGATGAGCAGAGGCCACCTGTCCCTGTCCTGATGCCCAAATTCCAGGAAACATCATCCCCAGACAGTGGGCTAGAGACTGGGTTCAGCAACTTAAGTTTGCCTCTATCTCCCTCTTTTATCCGTCCCTTTTTCCAGATCTGTGGATGCTATGGTAAGAATAGAAATTTAGCTTTTATCAAAACTTTAAATTTCGAATGCAATCCCATGTGACAAAGAATTATTCAAGGAGTGTCATGTAGGCTGCACTAGGTGGGGCTCTTTACCCCTCAGGGCTGGGCCAAAGAGGCCCCACGATACAGGAAAGCTGCCCAGAGGCGATGCCCACTTGTTTCACGCCCGTGACTTGCTGCATGCTGTCCCTGCTTGATGCTCCAGCTCTGAGGTTCCTAGGCCATCTGGGAGGATATCTTGAGGGATTGCCTGAGCTGGGGTAGGTGGAGGGTCAGAAGGCAGCATCATCTGCTGCTTTCTTTGGTGCAGCAGATGTCTTTGTAGTACCCCCCTCTGCCAGCCGTTCTGGTCTAGGGCATGTGAGGACAGCCACAGCCTGTCCTGGAAAGGCTGTACTATAGCCCAGGGTATGGGTGAATTGGGGACAGAGGCAGATCCTGGTTTGCTCCTTCAAAGCCCTCACTGATTTGTTCATATTTCCAATGCCAGGGAGGGTCCCTGGGTGGCTGGCAGGGCATTCAGCAAGTCCTGGTAGGGCAGCACTTCCCAGGCCCTTCACCACCAGGGGTGCAGCCTTGGAAACTTGTTTTCTAAGTGTGTGTAGGACAATCCCATTCCTCTAGGGAAAAGGACCACAGATGGACCCAGCCCCATTCATTCCTACCCTGGGAACAGAGCTGACTCTTGGGTCCTCCAAATGTACAACCTCTTCCTCCAAGCAATTCCACAGGGGTGGGGAAAGAGCATCAGAAGGCCTTTGGAATCTGAGCTATGTGGCCAGCCGTGGCTGTCACAGCAGCCCCCAAGTACCTACTGACAATGGGGAAGATGCAAATGAGTTTGTGGAGGGAAGGGTAGCATCGCTGGGAAGGCTGTGGCCACATTGCCTCTGAGAAATTTCTTTTTATTCTTTAGATGTGGACCAGTCCTGCTGTTAGCCTTACAAAAACCTTTCATTTAGGTATAGTTGCTGATACTGGACAGAGAACTTAATTCTTCCTCCAAAAACACTGTGTGAATACCTCTCCATGTTGTGCATTTTTACTTATTTAGGTGGGGGGATATTATTCTCCCTTTTGGTTTGTTTTGCCCAGCTCTCCCTCCCTGCACTCCTCTGATGACAGAAGAAGCCTAGGGACCTTGGTCAGTAAAGGGAGCCTTGTGATCCCAGCAGGGCTCTGTGCGGGGGTCAGAGGAGCCCAGTGAGCCCAGAGCTGCTGCTGGAGCTACAGGGGCAGTGCTGGGGGCCCGGGTGGGAGGAGCAGGCAGGTGAAGGGACGGAGAGCTGCAAGTGACCCTGGAAGGTGGAAGCAATGCTCTCTCAGAGAGAAGCAGTGGCCAGAACACCAGCATCACCCTGGTGGTGGGGTGCGATGGGGAGAGTTCAATGGGACAGTGGGTGGGATTCCCACTGCCTCCCTCATCCCCCAAAGCCTCGGGTAGTTAACCTCGAGCTAGGATCGACTTCAAGACTTTCTGCTAAACTTCATGGGTGTGAAAGATGGTGACTTGTTCCTAGAGAAGGGCGAGTGGAGCCATTTTAGAGGGAGGACTGAAAAGGTGGGTGTCAAAAGCCACATGCTGAGGAACGCTCCCTTGGCAAATGCTTCACGTTGTCCCTTGTAATGGCATCTGTGCTGTCGAGTGGTGAGCAGGGCTGTAGGGGAGAACAAGCTGGCCTCTCAGGGCTTCTGAGGAAAAGCTGGGGGCACGTGTCCAAGGCCCCTTCTCCTGGGCTCTGGCACCACTAGTGCCTCCAGCCTGTCATGGAAAAGGAAGTGGCAGAGAATTGGAGCCAGCAGAGGGTGTACTCTGAGGACGGTAAATGAAGACCTGCCTCTAAAGATCAAGTTCCAAGAGCTTTGAAGGAGGGAGTCCACAGCCGTCAGGGGAGGAGTCAGGGTCAGACGAGTCACTGATGGACGAGTTAAGGTTTAATGAAAAGATACCAAATTGTACTTAAGTGCTTATCTTTCTTTGCCTCTTGTTCTTAAATTATGTATCAGATTTTTAAATCTGGACATGATTAATGCTACTTAGGATCCCCGGCTTGGCTGCTTTAACAAAGAGTTATATTTTAACTTAAAAAGCATAACTGAGAGGAGACTTTTTCCATTTTTCACCAGTTAATCACTGTGCGTGAAGCTCAGCTGTTTGGACCCCGAGGCCACAGGCAGAGGCGCCGCTGCCCACCGGGTGGTAATTTACCCTCGTTACTGGCAACACAGCTTGGAGGAAATAAACTGCCTCCTAAGTGCTGCGGTGGTAACATGCGAGGAGGGTGACACGGGATACAGAGGGGAAATTGCTGTAGATGCAGAATGGGGCTGGAAGGAATCACAGTGCTGATGCTGGGAATGGGGGTGACTTACTCTCCAGACACGGCAGGGAGAATCCGGGAGAAATCGGCCTTTGAAAAGGGTAAGGCTCTTGGAGGACGTAGGTGAAATACTGAGTATGGGTCTGATTTGCTTGGTTCGGCTCAGTAGATATTTACTGAGCACCTACTATGTGTCAGGTTCTGGGGATACAGATAGGAATAAGACATTCCTGGCTTCAAGTTGTTTTTTCAAATAATGGAAAAAACAGACTGGTGAACACTGAGATGTGATATACGGGTGGCTTATACAATAATAGATGTTTGTACAAGGCACAAAAGGGACCTCCTGATGGGGAAAACACCAAATCCATGGAGTAGGTTTTGCTGTCGTACTATGCCACTGAGCAGCCATGTGGTGCATTTGGGGCCATGGGCCTGCAGGGTGCCATAAGCTCTTACCCCTTACCCCAGGAAGAGGAGATGGGTTCAAATCCTGTCTTTGCCTTTTGCATTGCAAGTGTGTGGCCTTGGACAAGCTGCTAAACGGCTCTGTGCCTTGTATTTCTCATAGTGGTACTTGCTTCTCATGGAGTTGAAAGAATTGGATGTTACAGAGTGTTAGCTTTGATGATGGCGATGAAGATGATGATGGGGGGAGGGGGCAAGGGATTGCCTAAAGAGCCAGGCACAAAGGGATTTCTTAGAGGAGAAAAAGCCAGGCAGGCAAAAGACAGCCCAAACAGCTGTCTTAAGCAAGGAGGGAATTGGTTGACAGTGGACTTGAAGGGTGGAACAGCACCATGGATCTAGTTTCTCTCTTCCCATCTGTTGGCTGCCCTCTCTGAGTTGACGCCATTGACAGTGGACTCTCTGCCTGATCTCACCAAGATGGCCCCTCGAAACTCCCAGGAACAGAGCCTTCCAGCCTTCAATTCAGAGTGAAATCATAACCAGGCTACCGGGCCCTGGGAGGGTTAATCTTATGCCCACTCTGAAGCACTCACTGGGGTCACAGGGCTGTGATACCCTGATGGGTCATTTGGAGTCATTCTACCCTTGTCATCTAAAAAAACCATCTACAAAAAGGTCTGGGGATGTAACTCAGTGTCAGAGCACTTACCTAAAATACCCTCTATGGTTTCCAACTCTGGCTTCTTTTAATGGAGCAAGAACTTGAGGACTGTAATGCAGTTTGAGTGCAAAATCTGATAGATTTTTAAAGATATTTTGTTTCTGATCTTTTACTTTGTCTTACTATGTCTAAAAAGTGATAGTAGATTTTTAGCAACTTACATATGCTGTGTCTTTCGAAAGTAACAACTTACTGTTTTTTCTTTTCCTTTTTTATTAAGAAGTTGAGTTATTGTTCAATCATAAATGTATATAAAGTAACAATATAATAGGCATACATTCTTAAACCAGAATTATCCCCACATCGCCCACACCCCAGTTTCTTGATTCTTCTATATTTTGCCCCTACACTTGATATAAATGCTTAGATTGTGAATTTTCCAGAATTAAATGATTGCATAAATACTATTGGAGTCTCAGGGGAGTAAAGAGTATGCTACATTGTTGTCGCCCTAGATCCCACTCCGTTCTCCCTCCCTCTCCCCTCCCCCACCTGTGCCACCCCCCACATATCTATGGTTGCCTTAGATTATGTGCTGCTTTGCCTTTGCTGGGTCAAATACATGAGTTTGACAACTTACCATTATAGAAGCAGTGGCTCTTTCTTTGCACATTCAGACTTTGTTGGTTTATTAATATTTAATTAAAAACTTATAATGACAAATACAGCTGCAACAAGGTGGGGATAAAAGCACAGAGTTGTAGGTAAGCATTCTACTTAGCTCCCGGAGCACAAGTACAAGGGTCTTCTGAAGCCACCACAGGGCTGTGGGGGTGGGTCCATGCACTTTACAGACTGCATAAGAAGAACAGGCAAAGCAGGCAAGCAGGGATGTTCCTAAAGGAACGTTTCCTAAAGGGTTTGTTCTCAGGTGACTGGCATGGATAGACCATGTTAAAGAGTGAGCTGGACTCGTCTGGGAAGGACAAGAGGAAAGGCAAGTTCTAGACTCCTTGAGAAGAAACAACAGTCCAGAGAGAGACGCGGTGACCTTAGTCTGCATCCAGAACTGAGGGCCAGAGTCTATGGACAACTGACCTGAACAGGGGAATTACCCAGGTCGGAGTTCATGAGGTCAGGGTAGGGTGTTAAGAGAGCATAGTCCCCAGCCTCCCCATATCAGGACATGGGTGAGAGGAGAGGATGCCATCCCTAGCTCTGGGCGGTGGAGCAAAATGAGCCCTCGCTCACCACTGGAAGCTTACCTGGGATCAATTGTGCCTGGGACATACTAGTCTCCCAATAATTATTTATTGAGTGAATTTATGAATGAGTGTTTTTCTAATTTTAATAATAACCTGTCTAAGTACGATTTGCTTCCTCAGTTTTATAGGAAGTCAAATTTCAGAAGGGACTGCCCACCCTAGAATTCTGGAAAGGTACTCATCCCTTTCTCTAGGGACCCAGGAAGGTACAACATGTTTGGAATCCTGCCGAATCTTAGACAGAGACTGGCTTCATCACATGCTGTCCCAGATGCCACTTCAGCTGTGACTTTGCTAGGAGGACGCAGCCTCAGAAACTCCAGCCGTAGGCTAAGTAGGATTCAAAACTCTCATCAAGGAAACAGGGACAATATGTACCCCATGTATTTTGTGAGGATTAAATAAAACTGACCAAGCTTCTAGTACAGGGCAAGTACTTAGTATCAGCATCCTCTTACCAATGTCTCCCTGTTTTTCAGCTGTGCATGGAAACTGAGGCCTATAGAAGTTAAGAAATTGCCTCATTTATATGGCACGAGAATAACAGAGTGGAGTACTTCAGCTTTCTTGTTTCTTGCTGTCTCTAGCTTGGTACACTGGGTAGGCTGCTGGCCTCTAATAGCTTGGGCCGCCCCTGGGATGGGTGCCTGTGAGCTCTTCCCCATGGGTTACTGCACAGTGAGAAAGGCCGCAGTTTAATAATGTAGCAGAGATTAAAAAAGCGCAGGCCAGAGGGAGGCCATAGAAATACCCAGTTACTAAAACAATATCAGATAATGACCTTTAAACCAGCTGCAGCTCAGGGAACCTGAGTAGAGCGGGGTAATGATTACGGCTCAGGGCCTAACGAGGAGGCCATCACTTATTTATAACATTGCTGCTTTCTTGCTTTTATTGCATCATGCCCCTGTGTTTAGGCAGGTGGGTCCCTTTCATAATCTGAGCAATAAATGAGTCCATTTGGCTGGTTCTCTAGGCTGGGGAACGGCTGAGATGAGGAAGAAAGGAGTTTGGTAGGTGTTGGTCCCAGATAGCCCAAACCCTGATACTGGAAGAATGGAAAAGGAAGCAGAGTCTGGAGTTCCCAGAATCCTTTGTTCAAAGTGGATTCAATTTCCAGGGACACACCAAGCAGATGGGAGCTATTGGTCTCCACCCTGCTATTAAAATAACAACCATATTTGTTATTGATTATTTATGATCATTGTTACTGCCTTTATATGTTGAGCACAGTGCCCTTCCTATTCCATGGCTCCCCAGGTGATCTCAACCAAACTTGGGATTTTAAAATACTACCTAGACATTTATTTCCAGCCCAGTCTCTCCACTCATTGAAAACAGAATTCTTCTTTGCCCATGCGTTTCTTTACTGGGATGTCTTATTAGATGTCCTCTTTAGCCATCACATATCCAAAATGGAAATGCTCTTCCCTTGGTCTTTACACCACTGTCAGTGGCATTATGATCTACCCACCTGTTCTAAGCCCCCAAGCATAGGTGCTCTTTAATCCCTCTCTCCCCGTCCTCTAGTCCATCCACAGACACTGTTGACCCCAAGCATGTCTTGGATCTGTCAACTTTCTCCACCTCTACCATCTGTTTCCAACCCTCATCATCTTTTGCCAAAACTAACAGGCATCCCTGTTCCCAGACTCCTTCTCAGTCTGAATCAGATAATGTCCCTTTCCAGTTCACAACCTCTCAGTGCCTTTCCAGGACACTAAGAATAAAACCCACCTTGTTACCAAGACCCTCCAATTCCCATGTGCTTTGGACTGGTGCTCACCTCTGTGACCTCATCTACTCCAGCCCTCTCTGCTCAACACCCTCCAGCCTGCCCTGACCTTCTTTCCGGACCTCTGACAGACCACACTGGTTTCTTTCTCAAGGCTGTGGCGATTGCTATTCCATCTTCCTGGAATGGCATCTTCTTTCAGGTCTTTCCATGAGTGGCTCCTTTTCATCAGTCAGGTTCCACTAATGTCAGCTTTGCAGTGAGGCCTCCCCAGCCCACCTTAGGTAAGGCAAGCCCCTCCTGCTGCTCCCATCCTTCACCTTGCTGTGTCATATACATAGCGCTTATCATCATTACCCGAGGTTATCTTGCTCCTTGTTGACTAATCCACAGTCCACACGCACCAGGGTGTAGACTTTGCTGGGAGCAAGAACTGTGCATGTGGGGGTTCTGCTCTGAATGGGGTTTAGCACGGTGCCTGGGACATGTAAACTCCCAGTAAGTATTCATTGCGTGAATTCATGCAGAAGTGTTTTTCTAATTTTACTAATAACCTGGCAAAGTATGTCCTGGTCTGGCCGGGTTCTGACCTGAGGGAAAGAACACAGGCAGGAGATCCAGGTGGAGTGGTCTCACTTTATTCAAACTTTACATTTCTTTTTATAATCCTAAGGGAGTTGCCAGGGGTTATGCAGATTTTGAGTACAGACAAAAACTAGGGAACAACCTGTCCTTAAGACTTTCTAACCCACCCTAATCTTTAACAAAGTACGACCTACGAGCCCTTCCCTGAAGGAACTTATGCAAATAGTCACAAGATCACTCTAGGGCAGCTGATGAAATGGAGTGAAGTTCAGACCCCAACAAAGTAAGATTCACTTGCTCAGCATTACAGGAAGTTAAAAGATGTCAAGGATCTTGATGAAGGTCATCCAAGTTTGTATGTGACAGAGATGAAGTTCAAACCCAGTTTTGTCTTGCTCTAACACTCTTTTTTCCTCTAACAATGCTACTGTCCTGAGTCAAACCAGATGCTGCTTGTAAAAGCCCAGGCGTGGAGATCCTTTGGGAAAGTGTTATTTTTGAGTTCATGGTCACCCTGCAGAGAGGTTATTGCCTGTGGACCCTGAGGTCTCTGAGGTTACCATCATCATATCCTGTAGGTGAGGGGGAAGTGTGAGTGTGCATGAGTGTATGGTGAGGGGATGGAGAGCGGGGAGTAGGTAGGCAAGTGGCTGCTCTAAAGCTCTGGTATCCTCACAGGGACCATATCAGTGTGACTCTGATGGCCAGCAGCCAGCCAATTTAGAGGAGTTAATACAGTTAATTGCACCAAGCTATTAATGCAACCCAGGGCAATGTGGGAGAACAGAAGAGCCCAGAGGCACTAGAACGGAGCCATATGGGTAGCTGTTTGACAGCAAACATTGGATGCTGTGTTTCCACGCGGTGACACAGGGGTGGCCAAATTGCCCTTCCTTGCACCCTGTTACTTGCATCTGCTCTTGTTCCCTATGTGGTGGGAACCCATTTTGCAGTAAATTCCTTTACTTTCTGCTTCTATCCCATCCCTCTGTTTGTTCGGAGCCTCATCTGCTACTGGAGGAGGCTGAGGGTTGACCTCTCACGACAAATTGATAAAGGACGGCTGGATTCACGGTCACAGCTTTGCTTCCTGGGGAGGGAACTGATGACCCCACCCCCTCAGGGGTCTTCAGGCTGTATCACGTGGTTGTCTTGACATGGTCACCATGAATTCTCAGAAGCACCTCCAAATGGGCATCCTCCTCCTAGGGAGAGGACTTTTGGGAATAGTGTCTTAGTTCTCTCTTCCATTCCTCTGCAATTCCTTGTAATTTGGATCTAGTACAATTAATCAGACTGTAAAAGAGTCTGGGAACATTAAACAGAATTTGCCATTTTCATGCAAAACTGAAAGACATGACTATTTCACATGTAGCGATTAGACATTTTTATGGCCAACCTATCATGTTCCACACCACAGATTTCCAATAAATAAAGCAAAACTGGAATGGCGGCTGCCAGTTGTGTGACAATCCAACTAACAATATCATGGACAGAGCAGTGCTTTCTTGACATCTAATTTACTCAATTACATGAGTGATCATGTCACTCCCTGCCTAATTCCATCAATGTCTTTCCATAAATTAAAGTAAATAGTAAATACCTTAGTACCCTCCCCATCCTGCACTTATCACAGAGCACCATAAGAGGATGTGCTTGAATGTCTCCTGGACCAGGCTGGGCATCCCATGAGGCAAACCATACCCTACTATTTGTTTTGGCATTCCTTGTCTATCTAGCACAGGGCCTGATGTCCCAAGACAACCTAGCAGAGGTCTGATGAATGACTAAAGGATTAACTTGAGATACTGTGGTCAGGGGCAGGGATGGACTGGGGACATTTCAAGCACCTAACATAACTCATGTTTTAGCCACAATTCACAAAGGGATGATTCCAGATATTTGACACATCACCTGGATTTTTTCTCTCTCAGCATAGACCTTTAAACTAGAGCTGCTAAATTAAAATTATGCCAATTTAACCATCCATGCTGTGACAGAGATTGAGAGATCATGTGCAAAGAGTAAAAAGGAGGGAGGGAGGGAAGGAGGGAGAGTGGTGAGGAAGAGAGGGAGGGAGCTGTGTTGTAGGTGTGCTCCTCACTGGGGAAGGCAACGATTTCTCCTCTCTCCTGGCTCTCCAGTGATCTTTGTGGCCTCAACGTCTTGCTTTCCTAGTATGATTTATAATTTGTAATTTAGTACAGCCTTAGCACTGAATCCACTCCACCCCTAAGTAAGAGACGGCTTTCTTCTCGGGTGTATTTGACACACTTGAGTAACCCAGATGACTCAACGTGGAGCTGTGTTCATGATAGTAGTTACCTGATGGATTCATACTGAGTTTATCAGTCTTTTTTTTTTTTTTTTGGTCTACTGTGCATCTCAGCAGTAATCATGCATATATTTATTGAAAAATATGGCCTGGGTCTCAATATGTGCTGTTGTCAATTCATAAGGTCCTGTCCTGAGCTGCCTGTCTTGCAACTAGGAGATAATCTCCCTCTTAATTTGATTTAACTTCAGACCTCACTTTGCTGCCCGTCTGGAGAGACCAGATTTGCACAGTGGTGCTATGACTGGATGGTCTTGTTATAGCAGGTGTGTGACCCGTGAGAGCTCTGAGAAGGACAGTCGGCATGGGCATAAGGATAGTAGAGAGGTCCCCAGCATGGGTGGAAGAACAGAAATCAACATGGGCAGGGATGTGTTCTCTGGCATTGGTAGAGTCCTTTCTATGAGGAGGCCTTTGGGCTGTAGTTTATCAGTCAGATTATTGAAGCGAGGTGGAGAGAGGAGAATGGAGAATCATTCTTACCACCAGAGCTTTGACGACAGCAGAAATTCAGCTGCTTCCTTGGGTTGTTTCTGGGGTAGAAACTGAAACATCAACAGGGTCAGGCAGAGTATGCGGCAAAGGAACGTGAGTGGCCCAGGAGGATTGTATGGCCAGGTCCTTGCAGGTTCTTTAAGCTGGAAATTTGGATTTTTAATGAGAAATGTTCACTTTTTTAATATAGGCAACAGATTTCTAAAATATACATGGCCCGCCCCCACAACTGTGGGCAGCATTGGAATCGTGGGTCCTTTGGCTCCCAGAGGCCGTGGTCTGGATGGCCTAACAAGACCCATCAGAAGGCATGACAGCCACTGCTAGCGTTCAGCCACAATTCTTTCCATCTTGACCGGGAATTTTTGGCAGAAATAATCCCACAGCATGGGCTGTGTTCGTGACCTTAGTTACCTGATGGCCTATGTACAGTGTGTGCAGCTCCTGCTCTTCGTCATTGCCCAGTTTGTAGCAGTTTGAAGCAGGCTGAGCCTGCTGCAGTGCCTCTATCCTCTTTCCAAGCCTAGGATCCCTGCTCCTGTCTGAGGGAAGACTCTGCCTTTCCCCCTCCCTTATGGTTGTCTGACTCGGTAGCCAGAAGGCAAGGGGTGCTGGCACCCTTAGGAACTGATGTTCCAAGATCAGCCTCTGCTGGTGCTCGCTGGCACCCAAACAGTGGGTTTGTCCAGTGGGTGGAAGCTCCTGCTTGGTATTGCAAGACAAGAAAGCTAAGCCACTTAGACTGCGGGACATGTGGCTCTGCTGGTGCCTGGGGAGAGGCAAAGCCTTGTTCTTGATCTCTTTCCATTGGAGCCTGGAGCAGCTGACCTGCCCGCCTGCTAGCTCACCAGGGCTTTGCGTTGGCGGGCAGAGGGGAGCAGAAGGCCAGCCTGGAGGGAGAGTTCGGGCAGATGGAGGCACTGTGGGCAATGGAGACGGGTGCATGTGGGCAGTATGGATGGAACTCACCAGGGTTCCCCTGTGGAAGGCAGGAGCACTTATGGAACTGCAGGGAGGGAGGCGGGACTGATGGCCTTAGGGGCCCCAGGGAGTCCGGACAGCGTGGCTCTCCAGACTTGTTCTGCCCGAGCTGCCGCGTTAGCGGTGCCAGTCACAGACAAGTTACTCAGCGCCTCTGAGCTTCAGTTTCCACATCTATAAAATGTGGATAATAAGTACCTCTCAGGGTGGTGATGAGCTAATGTTTGTAAGCGGGCCGAAACACCACCGATTGCTGTTCCTAAGTGAGATGATTATTATATTTACCTATTTTTATTCCAATTCTCAAGTACTTATTTTTCTTTCAGATCTTTAAAGCAAAAATTTTAAAGACGGATCAATTGGAACAGGTCAGAGAAGTGGCCGTAGGGCCTCTTTTGAGGATTTGTCATCTCTGTGGGGCAGGAAACTGCTGCCTCTGTTTCTTGAACAGCCTCCCAGCACCCAGCCTCACCCCCTGGGCCACCGTAGAGCCTCCGGAGAGTTGCCAAACAGCCTCTGTCATGGCGTTGCTGTACAGCCTTCGGTTCTGGACTCAGCTTTCCCCTGAGAGGTGTGCGCTGAGCTCTGGGCTAGCTAGTGAACTGGGACTGAGAGGTGGTGGGCAGTTTCATTCATTCGGTCCCCACGGTGGCAGCAAAGACAGCTACCCAGATGTTCAGGCTTAAAATGCAGCCAGTGCACAGCTCCCATGGAAGGGCCACCAAAAGGCTCTAGGCAGAGGTTCTGTAGGTGGATTTGGGTTATGTGGCCAGTGGTTCTGGCTGGGGATGTTGGGTAGGATGGGATCAAGTGGCTGGAGCAGGTGGGGAGGGTCTGAGCCTGTTGAGTCACAGGGACTGAAAGTGTGGGGGATGTCTTACTAGAGCAGAATCAGGGGCTCTTGCTAAAGACAGGGTCCGTAAATGCCAGGCTGGCAAGCACAGCTCATTCTTTTTTTTTTTTTTTCTTTCAATAGCAGGTGTGATTTGATAATATTTTTCCACATTTTTATTGGTGATTAAAGTTGTACACAATGATGGTATTTGTTGTTATATATTTGTACGTGCACACAATATAACAATATAATTTGGCCAATATCACTCCCTGGCACTTACCCACTTCCTTACCCCCTTCCACCCCTTGGTCCCTTTCTTCTACTGATTTCGTTTTATTTTTCCAGTTTTTATTGATTGGGTGGGAACTATTTAGTATTTTAGAGATGTAAAATATTCATATTTTATCCTCCGTTTTCCCTTTTCCCTCCCATCCTTCCTTCCTCCTCTCTCCCCTTCCCTTTCCTCTACTCGATTAGACTTCCTTTAGCTCATTTATTAATTTGTATTTGAATGGTTATTTATGTAATCCTATCCTTCCCTCTGCCTTTCCTAGCTTCCACATGTGAGAGAAAACATTTGACCTTTGCATTTCTTCTGTGTTTGGCTAATTTCACTTAGCACGATATTCTCCATTTCCATCCATTTACTGACAAATGCCATAATTTCATTCTTTTTAATAGCTGAATAGAACTCCATTGCATATATATATATATATATCACAGTTTCTTAATGCATTCACCTAAAGATGGACTTCTGGGTTGGTTCCATAATTTAAGTTTTGTGAATTGTGCTGCTATAAACGTTGATGAAGCACAGCAGATTCTAGCCCACCTTCCCTGACCATTCCTGCCACCCAGGGTAGGGGTACATGCTTTCCACATGCCTTGCTGCTCTTATCACAGTGGAATGAAGCTTTGCACATGCACCTGTGTCCCATTCAGCTCTGAATCCTAACCACTTGACCCTGGGCCTGCAAGACCCTGGAGGGTAGGTATCGCACCTATGAGCCCACTAAATACACGTCCAGCCTTAGGTTCATTGGCAAAGGGAGTCTTCATGTTCAGAGACTGGAGCCACCATTTGGGGCACTTTTGTGGGTTGAGAAGGTCATGTCACAGCAGGACATCTGGAGAACCTGAGCTTCCAGTGGGAATATAGCCAGCAAGGATCCTGATGAGTGGTCCTACATTGTAGGAGCTGCTCCTTTCCCTCTAGGGGAGAAATCGACCCGGTAGCCATCTTTGTGGGCTCCATCGTATGGTCAATACTGAAGCTGTGCTTTCCTTTTTGAGCAACTCTCCTTGTCCTCTGACCCTTAGGCTTCCATGTTCAGCCACACCTTCACATGTTGATTTCCTGAGCAAGACCATGACGCCAATCATCCCCAGCCCACTAACTCCAGAAACAGAGACACCATCAGTCGCGACACAGATCAACGAAAATTGTTACTGATAGAAAAGAACCTACTTTTGTGAATAATTTGCTGCTTTTGTAAATGGTGGGGCTTCAAGGTTATTCGCTGGAACAACTTCCCCTTCACTCATTTGCATACACTGTCCTGGGTGGGGGAGAAGTGGGTGACTCCATTGCAGTAAGCAGGCTGTGTGACACCTACAGTCGCTTGTGCCCATAGTGAAGCCCCACTGCCTGGAAGCCCTGGGGAGGCTGTGGCAGGCCTGTCAATGTCACCCACAGAGGCAGAGAGTCAAGCAGGATCCAATATGCTAGAGCTTTAGCAATAGGAGTCCTCTCCTGCTGAGCCATTAGTGCCATCAGAGCTGTCCCGCTCCTGTCCAGGTGAATGTCACGCAGTCCCCAGGCATGGGAAGGGTGACTGGCCTGGGCTTCCTCTGCGTGGAGATTACCAACTGCCAGCCTCCCCAGCACACCTCTCATTGCAGGCACCGCATGCAAGTTCTTCCCACTCGAGTGCACACAGCTTTGGGTGCCCAGGCTGCTTCTTTTGGGAGAAGCTTCTGGAACTCATCTCCCCTGAGCTTTCTGAGGGATATTTGTCGATAACGAATTAAGAACAATTTTCAGGCTGTTCTTCAAGCGATTTCTTAAGAAGATGGCTCAGGCGAAATTAGCTATTCTGAATAATTCATGTGCCTTCTTCCAAACTTAAATTTGCTCTCCTCTTAATAGAGAATTAACCAGATGTGAGGCAAGGATAGATAGCAGCTCATATTTAAGTTATTAGAGAACAAAGAGGATGGGTACCCTTTGAATGAAGAAGTGTCTTCTGAAGACTGGGCTGACAGAGAGAGCTGGCCAGAAAGTTTGGTGTTATCACCCCTGGCTAGAGAGGGAGACGGAGAAGGAGAAGGAGAAGAAGAAGGTGAGGAGAAGGAGAAAGAAGGAGAAGGAGGAGAAAAGAGAAGAGGAGACAGAGGGAGAAGATGCTTCATGCTGAGCTCCAGGGCAGGTCTACGGGGCCTGAGGGCTGAGCTCTTGGGGTTGAGGTCTCTCTGTTGTGACTTCCTCTGGCAGATTTGGTCTCTTCATGACTGTGATTTATATGGATAGGTGATCTCAGTGAGAAGTCCAGATGCTTAGAACTGACGGGATCTTTAGAGTCATACAGCTTAGTGTTTTCTGGTGTGGTTCAAACACCACCACCTTGATGAATTTTTTGCCATGTGGATTTACTCACAGTGCCATTGTTAATTCATTTTTTTAAAAGAGAGAGGTATAGTGAGAGAGAGAGAGAGAGAGAATCAATTTTATTTAGTTTTTCATGGGGCCCTCGTTGCATGGACACTTGGTTGTGTATGTGGTGCTGGGGTCCAAACCCCATGTCCCCATGCATGCTAGGCAAGTGCTGTAACTGCTGAGCACTCCAGCCCCTGTTAAATTCATTTTAAAAAAATTTAAGCATGTTGATTTGTAAAACAAGGTTTAAACCACTATAGTTTGTGGCCAGGCACAAATAATAAATAGAGGACAGTTATCAAAATGAATCAAAGACAAAAATGATAGTAAGCTTTTCTGGAATCTATTTTTTTGAGTGTCGTGTTTGAGAGGTGTTAAAGAAACCCCATACCCAAGACAAGACTGTCTACCTTAACGTTATCAGAAGGATTGAAAGGGGGTCAAAAGGGGCACATATTCCTCCTTGTCATTGAGTGGGACCTACTGTGGTATCTGGCCCACCAGTGTTGCCTGCCTCTGCTCCTCCTGTCAACTGTCCTCTCCCATTTTGCAGAGGTACAGGTAACACTAATACATACAGTAATGTACCCAAGGCCCACAGTGCTGGCTGGAGGCAGCATAGAGAGGAGCCCAAGTCTCAGGACCTTCTAAGGGGCTGAAATTGTTGGATCCCTGCTTTGCCTGGAACACCAACCTATGATTCAAATTCCAAGCTAAAAGCATTGACCAAGCAAAGAATCTATCAAAAAATCAAAGGTAGAGATTCAGTGGGGGGAAATTGTTTCCATTTCCTGAGCTTTGGAGTAAGAGAACTTAATTGAGGCAAAATTCTGAATAGAAACCACACAGGTGTGCAGCAAAGTTGTCATGGAATGATTTATATCAAAACCCAATCCAATGTCTCAAAGTGGGCAACCTCAAAAAAGCATTGGTCAGATCCAGATTCTTCTTAGAAGAAATTTCTAAGAAGATAAGGAAAGTCAGAAGAGTTGGTGAAGGGTGGATCAACATACTTCAGAGGATGTCTCAGACTGGGGTGAACAATAATGATAAAGGCCTTCTCTGAGAAGCCCTGGGTCTTACTCCTTTGTACCCGTGCTGAATGCTGGGGTTTCCTGGACCTTCTCCATGCCACACTTCACTCTTTTTTCCCACCAGCTATCTTTTGTTCTTGTGTGGGAGGAGGCACTCTGCTTAGTCCCAGCTGGACTGTGTAGAGCTGGACAAATCATAAACATGGAACCAAAGAGTGACTCTTCCCCAGCTGTTGAAGAGCCAACTGGAAAAGCTGAGGGCATGGTGCCAACAGGCCCCGGCTACACCGCTCCAGGGGTTCTGTGGAAGGGTGCCCCTACAGACAGCTTGCTGCATTTCAGAAGCTCTGGGGAGCTTTGGTGAGGGGACTGCCAGGGCCAGCTTAGCCACTCTGAGGAGGGCCCCTGCTGAGTGCTGCTCATGGGAGGGAAAGGCTGGTTCTTCTCCTTCATTTGTTCACCCTCTTATCACTGGCTTGAACGGTGGCTTCGGGCAGGCTTGCTGGTGTCCACTTAGCTTCTATAGCACTGAGAAATGGCTCCAACTGCTTCCAGGGTCACTCATTGAAGGCCCATCAGTTGGGTGGACCACATGGCTGGACAGCGAATCTTCCCTCTCTATTGAGCCTAGGTTCATCTTCCTAGGTTGCCCTTAGATCACTCAGACAAGGGTTGCAAACCGTCAGTACCTGAGAGGATAGACACTGGTGAGAAACCCTGTTGCGTCCTAGAGTTGGCTTTCTGGATCCTCCCTCAAGAGGCAGGAGATAGTATTGCTCATCTGTGAGAGGAAGTGTGGGGTGAGAATGATATGGCCCAGGCTTCTGGGACATGGGATTCAGGTGATTCAGGTAAGGTGAATAAAATGACTCCTCAATGAAGCAGTGTCACTTCCACACTCACCTTGGCACATCAAGGAAAGTGGAGGGATCTTGGTCAAAAACATTTGAGTGCTTGTGGGGACTCTGGGAAGCCAAGCCTTTGCTAACTGTGTGGACTCCCTGTGTTAGCAGTGGCCCTGAGTCTTGGTGCCAACATCCGTAAATCAGGAAGCAGCACCTCCTAGGGAGGCAGAGGGTGGAAAGGCTGCAGGGCAGAGGCTATGTGTATTTCATGTATGTATGGATGTCCTGGGTCTATGGAATGCGTGTAACAGAACATTGTATAAAATGTGTGTTATGTGAGTGTGTGCAGGCAAATAGGGGCAGGGATTTGCTAGAAAGAAGAACTTACCAAGAAGTGAAATATAGCCCTCACAATGATGTGACATGGGTATGATGAACCATATTTCCAGAGCAGCTTTATCTGGAACCCCACCTGCCATCTCAGACTCACCTGCCACCAGAGACTGATGGCTAACCGCAGGCGCTCTTCTGACGGGATCTTTTCTTATTAAAAGGCAAGACCTACGGGCAGAAGAGTCCTGACAAAGGACCTAATTGGTTCATGTCTTTCAGCAGAGACATCATCCCACCCCAACCCTTTCTCACTAGAGTGAGAGACACTGAAATACTGAAAGGAAGAAAGAACTTCCCAACAAGTCAGCCCCATAATACAGGCATAGATCGTGTTTTGAATCCCTGGAATTCTGACTTTTTGAAAAGAGCCTGCCTTGGCAGGGGTGATGGAAAAAAAAATGTGTGAGTGACGGCTACAACAGGCACTGGGTCTTGGCGTAGTTTCCAATCAGAGTTGACTGAGCAAATGGAAAGAAGGGTTCACGGAGGGTTAATAAAGCTTTATTGCAAAAACCAAACAAAGAATTCATGGAATGAAATGATAATGGGGAGCTGTCCAACAATATTCTTTGGGATGCATCCAAGACTGTAATCAGAGGCAAGCTAATTCAGTACTAATTTCAGGAAAAAAAGATGGGGGAAAATGGATAATTAGGAAAGAAAATGGAAACACTAGAGGAATCATATAAACATAAATTAGGTCCCAAAATACTGACACAATTAATCACATTCAGGGGTGAATCAAACCTCATCCTACCAGGAAGAATTGAATATTTCATACAGTATACAAAGGGGGGTTGAACTACAAGGCGAATAACCAGCCATAACTAAAAAAAAATACACTTGTCAGAAATTAACAACTGAAATGCAAGAGAGAAATAACATCTTCATTAACCAGTGGGGATGAAACACGGACTCAGAAAATACAACAAATGCTCATATTCCTCAAAACCCAATCTCCTTCTATTGAAATTACAGCCATAACTTTCAAAAATCTTTTTTATTTTTCCTCTCTCAGGAACAGAATGATTCATTGTACATAAAAAAGAGAAGAGAACAGAGGAAATAATTAAAGCTATAAAAAAATTCCCAATTACAAAGCATCAGAGTCCAGATGGCTATAACACAGATTTACCAGGAAGAATCCACTTGGGGGTGGGGGATCGCTACTCCACAGTGACAGAGATGGAGACCTGGAGAGGAGTGTGTGTGCTTCAAGGACGGTTCTTTCCTTCTGGAAGTGTGGTTTCTTAGGACTTCTGGGGAATGTGCAAGGTCTACTTTGCTCATCCCAATGTGTTGGCACTCCACTTTACCAAGGAGGGGAGACAAGCCAAAGTCTGCTCAGAGATGCAGAAACTGGAATCATACCCCAGAAGGAACATTGAGAAAATGAGGGCAGGTTAGAGACAAAAGAGCTCAGAAGCAGGTGGGAGTCCCCATGAGAAAGGGGGCTCTCCAATACTGAGTTTGTACTGAGTCTGTGATTTGGACCCAAGTTATCCCTAAATGAAATGTCCTGTCACGGAGGTAGTGAGCACTCCATCCCCAAGGAGGTCACACAGTCTCTTGGTAGGAGGGTTGAAGAGGATTCAGGGACTGAATTTGAATGGTCCTGCTTAATTCTCATGCTTTAAAATTCTGAGATTGAAAGGCTGAGTCAATTTAAATCCTCTCAGAAAGATGAAGTGATACATTGAAAGGTTTTCTGGAGGAGAGGGTTCCTGGGCTAGCTTTTAGCAACTGGCCCTCATAGTCTGAGACCTGAGGTAGCTGTTAGAAAAAAGGTACATGGTCTCACTTGGTCAGAGGAATTGAGGTGGGAGAGTAGATGGCTGGACAACGGGATCATTTCCTGTTTGGAGATCAGAATTTCCTGAGTAACCAATGGCTAGCATGGAGCCTTGGGCAGCTCCCAGCAGGGTGGAGAGAGTCAGGGCCTTGGAGGTCAGAGGTCAGGGATGTCAAGGATGGTATCTTCAGATACCCTCTTGGTGCTGGACACAGTACTAAATGAATTTTGTACATCAGTTCTGGCAACTGTATGAGTCGTAAACTATTTCCCTCTGTTTTAGAGGTATAGAAATGTAGCCATCATGAATTTAAATGATTTGTGCCAGGCTATCGTGAAAGGTCCCACCTGTCTGAGAGCTGGGTGCACTGCCTGGCACCACCTCCCATTTTAGTCTCCATCCTTTAGGCTGGACTGTTGCCATGCCTCAAGGCTGGGAGAAGGCTGTGGTACCACCCTGTGTCATGTTCAGAGAGCAGCGATGGTAGAAGAGGCTGAGGATCTGAATGTTTCTTGATGGGTGGTGAACAGCTGGAAGAATTCTGTGTCCATGAATGATCACAATTCCATTACTTCATTAAGCCTCAGAGAAGCCATTCTGTATGCATATGCTTATTATAAATAAACGAGCCTACGCTTTCTTTTAACTTTGAAAATAGCTGCTTGAAGCCAAAACTGCTCTGAAGCCATTCCTGGGGATTGAGAAGTTCATTTGACCAGAAGGTGGCCTGATCTTGCTAGAGAGAGTACAGTGGGTTCTAATTAGATGGGGTTCAAAGACTGAGAGAGCATCAGATGCATTTCTGTTAGTTAAACAAAATATAAAAAATCAGCATAAGCAAGCAAAAGGATATGATTCAATAATTCCGCTTCCTTTCAAAAGACTTTAACGACCCAGACTCTGTTTCCTTTGGCTAATCTGAATCTTTGCATTTTAAGAGGTCAAGGTACAGGGCATGATAAAAAACTGGAATGAAAGCTTCTGTTTCCTCCCTCATGAGGGTTGAGCTTTGCGGTATCCACACCTGGCACATGTGAGCACAGGGAGGCACCCTACCTGTGAACCGAAATCGAGCGATCTGCCTGTTTAGACCTGGGTTTAGCACACAGAGGCAGCCAATCAGCAAACATTTACGGAACCTTTATGTAAATGTGGATGTTCTGGCATTGACATCAGCCCCTGGGAGGAAGCTCAGAGAGAGTGCAATGACTCCTATGCTGCATGTCTTAAAGGGTGCTTTTGTTCAGCGTTCCCAGGTAATCAAAGCAAAACGTTATGGATTCTAGGGCTGGGGATGTGAGTCAGCATAGAGTGCTTGTGTAGCATGCATGAGGTCCTGGGATGGATCCCCAGCATAGAGGGAGAGGGAGAGAGAGAGAGAGAGTGGTGGCCGGGAGGACAGATTTGTATTCTGATTGTACAGAGTAGCTCTACTTTTCAAGAAGGTAGAGGATAGTGTGAGTATGCTGAAGAGGGAATTAGCAAATACATTTAAAAAAAAGGTCTAAATAGGACATCAAGGGATAGAGGAGAGATACCCTAGAAGGGATTGATGGAACATGAGGCGCTGGAAAAGAAAAGATGAGTGAACTTGAAGACACAGCAATAGAATCAATCCAAAATGAAACACAGAAAGACGGAAGTTTGAGAATCAGTGAACAGATCATCAGCAAACTGTATTTTGTTTTTTGTAAAAAAATTAACAAAACAGTGTGAGTATAATATTAGGAGATCCAAGGAGCTGATAGCAGTGCAGAATGAAAAGTGATGGTCTCTGTTGTCGCCCGCACTTTCACCAGTGATCAGTACTGGTCCTGGGCTCTTGTGGTTCCTTTTGGAAAACTTAACATGCCCACATTCACCTGCTTGAGAGGCAATCCTAGGCTGGAGGACAGTCACCCACAGGCACAGCTGGATCGCTTCTCCTGTTCTTTAGGATTCCCTGAACAATGCTCCTGACATGGCCTCTAAGCGTCTTTATAGACCACAATTGATACTGTGGAAAGAAGAGTTCCTTGGCTCAGGAAGTTTGGGAAACCTTGGGGACAACAAAGTCAAGCAGGCTTCATTCCTGTGTCCCAGCACAGCTTCCAACCCTGGTGAAGCAGCGAGCGAGAGGTATTTCCCCACCTTCTTTGACCAGGGATCCCCTCCACGGAAGGGAGATGGTTCTGTCACTGGAGCTGCGGGTAAGATTTTGGGGCTAATGTTGTTCACAAGAGTGGAAGGCAGCCATGGCTGAACCGGAAACTGAGCTGAATCTCAGGGTGGCTGTGTGGGAACCCAAAGAGTCCACAGGGACGGGACGGCTGCACATGGGGCTCGGAAAGAGCCCGGGGCCATGATGGAGGCTAAACCCACACATGGAAGCGGTGCTCCTGGAAGCTGAGTGTTGGTTAAAGAGTTAGTTAATTAAAAAAGAAAAGTCCCCGAGGGAAGGTGGTGATTCAGCAGCAGGTGGAGTTAGAGAAAATAAAAGATGGAGTGTGAAGAGGCAGGCTCTACCTCCAGTTCAGAGGAAGCAGGAAGTCTGGGGGTGGGGGGCATTTTCACAAGTGTGGTAGTGGCAAGAGCAGAAGGCAGGGGTCAGAGAGCTCTACTTCACATTCCTTGTGTTTTCTATGTCCCAGCACCATCATGTGGCCCAGAGGGATTATACCTGTTATTAATATATATACTGAACACTTTCTATGGCTCTGCGTGCTTGACAGGAAATAACAGATTTACTTCTCACAATAATCTAGGAAGTGAAGTACACATTTTATCTCCAGACTTCACAGTTTGAGAATACTGAGGCACAGAGAGGTTAAATCATTATGCTAAAGTCACATAGCTTCAGCAGATTTGAGACTCAAACTCAGGCACCATTTTCTGCTATGCCCATTTGTCACATGAAGGAGAGAGAGAGAGAGAGAGAGAGAGAGAGAGAGGAAGAAAAGATAGGACCCATGGCACAGCAAAAGTGATCCATAAAATGTTAGGGCCTTTCCTTCCTGCAAATAACAATTTTATGGAGCATTCAATAATGATATTTCTTGAATAAATATTTTATATAATAGCAGCTAATACTTTTTGAGTGCTCACTATGTGCTGGGACATGTGCAAACTTTTTGAGTGCTTTATCTAAAGCACACAACCTCCTTGGGTTGACTCTATGATTATCTCTTCTTTACAGGCAAGGAGATTCAGACAGAATTAGTCTGAGCTATGTACCCAGTGTCACTGAGTTAGTGATGGATGGAGTTTCAGGAGGCATCATGCCTTCTATCAAAGATCAGAGACAGTTATGAAGTGATTCAGCATCATCATGATATTCCTTTCCAAACAGTGAGCTCACCTGGGGGGGGATTGGGAAGTAGGGGGAATTTAGAGATAGCTTGGTGGGGCATCAGGCATGGGACAGTGGTTAGCCATTGCTGCATAGCAAACCATCCCAAAAGTTAATGGCTTAACAGAGTAACAGTTTATATTATTTTTCATGATTCTGTGGATTGACCACATAGTTCATCTTCTGGTTTCACCAGGGCTATTCTGGGGGCTGCTTTTCCCTGGAGGTTTGGAAGGCACTAAAAGGGGCTTCCTCCTTATCTGACAGTGCTGGATGAGGGCTGGGAGGCTTGGTCCACTGTGTGGTCTCTCTTCTTCTAGTAGAATCAACTGGGCTTTTGAATGACATGGTGAACCCAGGAGAAGACAAGAGCAGAAGCTGCCAGATCTCTTCAGCTGCCATAATCACAGGCCACTTATTTATTTATTTATTT
>PVKS010032667.1:0-22376 GCA_004027875.1 Aplodontia rufa | reverse complement strand
GTTATGGAAGAGATCATGATGAGTAAAATCAGCTTAACCCAGAGATCTAAGGGTCGATTGTCTCCACTCATAGGTGGAGGTGGGGACTAGACCCTGGACAGTGAGAAAGCTGGTCTAGTAACATGAGTTAAATCCAGATAAGATGTAATGCTTTACAATCTAATACCTTTTTTTTAGAATTATAAAGGGAAAGGGAAGGAGGGATAAGGGAGGGTAATTGTGTGGGCACTCCTGGAGATAATTGCAATATCCAGAATATTTACACATTTTATACACATTTTATATTATTTTGTTAAAATCGTGTAAGGTTGTTCAAAAAATAATAATAAATTAAAAAAAAAGATTGAGCTATGGAAAAAAAAAACATATCAAAAAGATAATACACCATAACCAACTGTTCTTTATCCCAGGAATGGAATGTTATTTCAACATATGCAAATCAATAAATGCAATTTATCACTTAAACAGAATTAAGGACAAAAACCACATGATCATCTCAATAGATGGAGAAAAAGCCTTTGATAAAATTCAACACCCTTTCGTGTCCAAAGCACTGGAGATGTTAAGGAACAAGGGAATCTATCTTAATTTTGTAAAGGCCATTTATAACAAACCTATAGACATTACCATACAAAATGCAGAAAAACTGAAAGCATTTCCATTAAGTTTGGGAACATGACAAGGATATCCACTCTCACCATTCTTATTCAGTATAGTCCTAGAAACACTAGCCAGAGCAAACAGCAAGAGAAGGAAATCAAAAGGATATTAATAGGAAAGAAGTCAAACTATGTCTATTTGCAGATGATTTGATCCTATAACCAGAAGACTAAAAAATCTCCACCAGAAGATTTATAGAGCTTATAAATGAATTGAGCAAAGTTACAGACACAAGATCAACACCAATAACTCAATAGATTTTCTATATTCCATCAGTGATTTGGTTGCAGAAGAAATCAGGAAATCCATCCCATTCACAATAATCTCAAAAATTATAACATAGTTGGGAATTAATCTCACTGAGTAAGTAAAAGCTCACTATAATGAAAATTATAGAACATTGAATAAAGGCATTGAAGAAGAACTGAGAGAAGGACATCCCACGTTCTTGGATAGGCAGAAACAATATAGTGAAAATGGCCATTCAGCCAAGAGTGTAATACTAATTCAATGCAATAGCAATCAAGATACCAAAGGCTTTCTTCACAGATATAAAAAAATCAATTCTTAAGCTCATTTGGAAGAGTAGGAATCCCAAAGTAGTCAAAGCAATACTAAGCAAAAAAGTGAAGCAGGAGGTATAACAATACCTGTTCTGAATTTATACTGTAGAGTTATGTAACAAAACTATATATAGAGTTATGTAACAAAAACAGCATGGTATTGGTATGAATACTAGAAATGAAAACCAATGGACTAGAATAGAAGATACAAAAACAAATCCATAAATTTTTAGCCATCTGATATTTGACTAAGGAGGCAGAAATATTCTTGGAGAAAAGACATCCTTTTCAACAAATGTTGCCAGAAAAACTGGAAAGCCATAAACAGAAAAATGAAATTATAATCCTTGTGTCTCATGGAGTACAAAAACCAAATAGAAATGGATCAAAGTCTTAGGAAAGAAACTAGATATTTTACAATTGTTTGAGGAAAACAGAATCAACACTCCACCATGTAGGTGCTGGCGCTGACTTCCTTAACAAGACCCGCATAGCACAAGAAATAAGAAATAAAACTACTAATAAGTGGGATACTATTGAAGTAAAAGGCTTCTGCACAGGTAAGGAATCAACTGAGAAAGTGAGGAGAGAAAGTCTACTGAATGGGAGAAAATCATAGCCTGCTACACCTCTCACAGGGAACTAATGTCCAGAATACACAATGAACTTTAAAAACTTAAACACACACACACACACACACACACACACACATACAAATCAATAAGTGGGCAAAAGATCTAAACAGAAACTTCTCAGCAGAAGAAATACAAAAGCCCAATAAACACATGAAAGAAATTCAACATCTCTAGCAATCAAAGGAATGCAAATCAAAACTACACTAAGATTTTGTCTCACTCCAGTAACAATGGCAAAGATCAAGAATGCAAACAACAGATGTTGGCGAGGTTGTGGGGAGAAAGGAACTTTTACACATTGTTGGTGGGACTCAAGATTAGTACAACCTCTTTGGAAAGCAGTTGGGAGACTACTCAAAGAATTACATATTGAACAATCATTAGACCAAGCTATCACTCTACTTGGTGGGTATTCTCCCAGAAGACATAAAATTTGCATGTTAGAGTGACACAGCTATATCAATCTTTATAGCAGCTAATCATGGAATCAAGCCAGATGTCCATCACTGTAAAAATGGATAAAGAAACGGTGGTATTTATATATACATACATACACACATGATGGAGTTCACCTCAGCTCTGAAAAGAATGAAATCATAGCCTTTACTGTTAAATGGATGGAAATGGAGAAAATCATGCTAAGTGAAATTAGCTGAATTCAGAAACAAAAAGCTTGAATGTTTTCTTTCACAGGTGGAAGCTCGAATAAAACAAAGGAAAGGTTAGAGAATGGCAAGTTTATATAATAGATCCATCAAACACAGGTTAACAAAGGAACTGGGGGAAGTCTGGCTAGGTGGGAGAGGGGAAGGAGGAGGCTAGGAGGTGGACAACCGTCGATGGGAAGGGAAAATGTGGGCTACAAATACTGTAGGGTATACTTTACACCTCTGAGATGCTCAATAGCTCCTATGCAGGCATTTAAAACTAAAAAGATTAATATATATATATATATATATATATATATATGTAATAATTGGGGTCCACCAATAGAGAAAGGAGACTGGGGAAAAGAATAAGGGGGCGGAGAAGCACTGGGGAGGGAATTGGATTAAAATAGATTGTTACAATGTGTGTACATATGAATGTATAACAACAAACTCCTTCATTATATAAAACTATAATGCACCAATAGAGAAACAAAACAACAACAAAAATTTGCATCTATTTTTCTGTTTTGGAGAGGGGAAGTTTTTTTGTGTTGTGTTGCTCAAATGATCTCCTGTCTGGCCACTGGATGCCTTCTCAGATAATCCCTGGTGTTGTTTTGAAGCACTCTGTTTTTATTTGTTTTAGTACTCTCTTCCATTATGGTCCCACAAGATGTTCCATATTTTTTTATGTTTTTCCTGCTCTACTTATCAAATCAGAAATTTTTGCAAGGGCTCTGGTTCTTTTCACTGAGTGCGATATTTAGAAACTAAGAATTATGTGACCTCATTATTATTAGGATATCACTGCTTTCAGGACTTCAAATCAATGCCTGTATTTAACTCACATGCACACATAAGACCATATCTGGTTATGTATTCATCTATTTATAAATATATAAAAATAAATAAGTATAAAATAACATCTCTGACTCTAATCCATCACCAGAGACCATTATATCCTCCCATTGCATTATTTGTAAATTCCTGCTTTGATACAGGAAACACTGTTCCCATTGCCTACAGTTTAGTTGCATATTTGTTCAGTTCTAGTATGGATAAGAGTGTCACATATTATTGTGAAAAACAAATGCAACACCCTCAGTACAATGTTTTTGTACAGATGCTCTTTTTTTTTCCCAGAGTTGTTGGCTCAGTTCCTTTCTTCCTCATTTCTTCAATGAATTTATACAGTATGTTTGTGATACACATAGGTTAGTATTTACACTGTACACTCCTTCTGTATTTTACCCATTTGCTTGTTGGCCTGCTTATCAATGAGCATTGATTAATGACTCATCTTTGTAGCATATATCCTGTGACTGCATCATTGTGAATCCACCATCACCGTCCCATCAGAACCATCACCCTAAAAATTCCCTTGTGTAGCCATTTTAAGATCCACTTCATTCCAGACTACTGGGTCACTGATCTGTTTTCCATAGCTGTAGTCTTGCATTTTCTCAGAATGTTATATAAATAGAGTCGAATAGTATATGAGCTTCATCCATTTGTTTATGAATCAAACTTTCATTTCTTTTAATTTATTAAAAGCATTCCCTAAGGGACTGGAGCAGTGGTTCGGCTGTTACAGCACTTGCCTGGCATGTGCAGGTACACGGGTTCAAACCCCAGCAACCATGTACGCAACTAAGTGTCTGAGCAATGAAGCCCATGTGAAAGACTCAATAAAAATTGATTCTCTCTGTCTCTCTTTCTCTCCCACTGTCCTTCTCTCTTTAAATAAATAAATAAATAAATAAATAAAGCATTCGTTGAATGGAGATTTCACAATTTGTTTATTTATTTACTTACTGATGAACATATAAATTCTTCTTAGATTTTGATGCACTTCACTATTTACGTAAAAATAAAATATAATTCATTTGTGAAAATAACAGGTATTGCTGGGTCATGTATGAAAGTACGTATGCTTTTGTAATAAACTCATAAAACGTTTTCCATTATGGATGAACCATTTTGCATTCCCATCAATGAGCAATGTATAAAAATTTCTGGTGCTCCAAATATTTCTAACACATTTAAGATTTTGTTTTATGTTATTTTATTTCAATCGTCCACTTGTTTTAGCCATTTTGATAGGTGTGTGGTGATATTCCTTTGTGGCTTTATTTAACATTTCCCTAATGACTAATGGTGTTGAACAATCTACATATATATCTGTTAGGCTGGCTGGGGATGTGGCTTCAGTCAAGACACAGGCCATGCAGGCTGGCTAAGGGGTAGGGCACAGGGCAGTTTGCCCACGAAAAGAACAACCAGTCAAGACGCAGGCAGACGAACACCTGATGACTAATGGATCCACCAGCCAATCGCTGAAAGGCCAACCCCATCAACTCTTCCCATTTAACCAATAAAACTAGCTGCCTGGCAAAGGTTCAGCGCCATTTTCCCTGCTTGCCTTTCTCCCTGCACACCCGTTTCCCCTGCCAGCCGTCATTTCCCATGCCTGCCCTCATTATGGCGGCACAGGTGAATTTGGCCCGAGAGCAACAGATCCCAATAAATATCTCTGCCTGAATTTACACCCATTCTTTCTTTTTTTCTTCTTTTTACATCTGGTACCAGAACCCAAATGAGACTAGGACCTTTCTGCACCCGCCTTTCCCCTTATCTGGTTAGACAGGAGTGGGGTAAGCTCCGCCCTTTCCCTTGGCCTTCCGCTGGCATCTTCCATTGAGGGGATCTGTCCATAAGTCATGTGCCCACACCAGACACCCTGCCATTTCCTATGGGTCCAATGGGTCTTTGAAGATGTTTGAGCCCACTGCTAACTTCCTTTCTTCTGTTTGAGTGACCTAGGTCAAATTTGGGACACCTCATCTGCTCTTGGCACCCTCCAGATTGCCTGCAAAGGTCATGGGGAATGCTAAATCCTCACTGGACTCCCAAACTCCTTTGGGCTGTCTCTATGTTAATTTTGCCAAATCAGACTCCAAATTGCCTCCCAAAGGAACTTTTGACTTTTAAATCCTCACTGATTTGAGTAATTTTTGTCACCAGATGGAGAAATGGTCCAAAATTTTTTTCAGGCTTTTTTTGGGGGGGATTTGCGCTCTTGCCCCTACCATCTTGCTCCTCTCCCTCCCATTCCCCTTACACATATCAGTCCTCCTTTCTATAGAACAGTTTCCCAACACCCTCCCCTGGCCCGTTAGCTGGTCCCTGCTGCTGCCCAAGTCTAAGGCTGCTGCACACCCCACAGAGCTTCCCACTAGGAGCTGTCCCAGCTCAGAGCCCCACACGTGGACTGCCACATTTGAGTTCATGCAGCATGCCAGGCCAGACCTTTACAAGTAGTTATACAGCATGAAAGCCCAAAATCCAAGCCTGGGCGTGAACAGAAAAACCTGTCACTTTAAATCCAACCCTCAGGGTAGCTGGTTCTTCCAGATTCCAAGCCTTTTATTTCCTTCATTTTTTTATTTTGTCTCTCTTCTTACATAAATGGTGCCAAAATCTGTCTCCTCTTGCTTTTCTCTGTATGTGCACACCTATATTGTGCTTACCTATATGTATTTCTTGTATATTATAATACAGATATTCTTACAATTCCCAACCCACATGTTTTTCCAGGTGGTCAATCAGAATACTGAAATCAGAATACTGATTTCTCTTAATGTTAATTGTAACATTCATTGCGACTAAGATTTTTCTTCCACGGGAGAGAAACAGCTCATACTGGTTACACTTCTCTGATACCATAAATGAGATTGATCTTTACACATATTTGCTAAGAGGACATTTCATTGCTTCTGCTAACCATGAGTCCAACTGCTCTTGGCTGCTTGGATTCTATAGGACAATACATAACTGAATCTATTAAATGTCCTATAAATTTATAAATTAAAAATTTAAGGTTGTTTTGTTTCTGAATCTTCACTGAAAGCAAAATTGTTAAGAATTACAATTGTAACAGTTGTAATTTTAACAGATATAAAATTGTAACAGGTATATAAAGAGTACAGAAGTTTTAACTGTTTAGACATCAGCACTATGAAACAAAATATACACTGATGAGGCAAATTCTAATTATTTAACAACAGGTTTTCTTAAAACATTGGCATGTTTGTAAAGATGATTTCTTATGTCTGTTAACTGTTAAATCTAAAATTTGTACTGATTAAATAAGTAGCTGTTATTTCAGGATACTGTTATTGACATTCTAGATAGTTTAAGGCAGACAAGTTAACCAACTGCTGTCTTTTTAAACACTGTTCTTTTTTTTTTATTTTTGAACAACCATACAAGTTTTTAACAAAATAATATAAAATGTGTATATATTCTGGATATTGCAATTACCCCCAGGAGTGCCCCCCCATTACCCTCCCTTATCCTGCCCTTCCCCTTCCCACAATATCTCTAAAAAAGTATTAGGTTGTATAACATTACATCTTATCTGTATTTAACACATGCTAATAGACCAACTTTCTCACTGTCCAGGTTCTAGTCCCCACCTCCAGAGATGAGTGGAGACAATCGACCCTTAAACCTGACTTACATTTGTTTTAAATGCATAGAGATTTTATCATTAACGGACTGCATTTATAAATCGGTCTTTGATCACTGATAGTGTTTTTTCCTGGCAATTTCATTTTATAGTTTTCAACTTTCTGAATAAATGTCTAAATTGCAGAAGGTTTATGAAGGGCAAATCTCAGAAGTCTGCATATTATTAACTTGAATATAATTGGCACAATTGGTTAAAGTTATTAAGATTTCTCTTAAGGTCAAATAAATGTTCAAAATCTATATAAAGTTTATAAGATGAAAATTTATATAGGTTTACAGGCAAGATAACCAATAAGTGCTCTCTTATATGTATTGTATCTGACATAAAAGAGTCACTGGCATTTAAAAGCCTGACATATCTGTTTGCTTTGACTATTTTCTAATCATTAACACTGTTTCCTAATGTATATTCAGATAGACTTTATCAAAAACTGTTAAGAGGCAAAGATCAGTTTCAAAAATAAAACATTTTATTTGTCAAGAGCTCTACCTTGCCTGAGCTAAGACTCAGCCTCTCACCTTATAGTTCCAATGCAAAATTAATTTTATATGCAAATTCCTTATTGTATTTTCCTTGCAAATCTTTAAAACTGTTGCTTATTAGTGTTTTCAAAAGTACTACTTCTAATAGAAAAAACCTAAATTAAGACATGCTATCACCTACAAGACAGCACTGTTACTGATACTAATTAAGCAAAAGGGGTAATTATAAAGCTGTAACATAATATTTCCACTTTAAGACTGGTGAAACTGGCCTGCTGGATGTTAAACACCAAATCGAGGAGACCAAAGTTAACACAGTTAAAGGGCTAAGGAAAAATAGTCAATATTTTGAGCCTTGCCCTGTTTGGTTAGTCAAAGCTCAGGGGACAAGGGTACTTCTCTACAGGCTTGATCACTCTTAAGTCACATGATCTCCCAATCAGGGAGATCAGGTAATCATAGAGAAAGTCAACCAGTGAACAAGCTGCAAAAAGGATGATCATTCATGTACAATGCCACTGATGCTCCAAGCAAAGCCACATGTGGTCAACAAGACCCTGATCTATCCTGGCAGATGGCACAACTGGTAAAAGAGCCAAAGGCTTTTCACAAGTTCCTCAAGAATAACCCTGACAATATCAGCTGACTTGTAGCAATAGACAGGAACAAGATCAATTTTGATCAAGTTGGTCTTCAACACCTGGCAGGAGAGTATAACTAAAGCTCAGTCCTACATGGGCATTTACCAAAAAAGGCAAGGGCTTTTTTTTCTAAGTGCCAGCTTTAGAGGGAGTTCCCCAATCTGATTTGCTCAGAATCCCCTACCTATGATGAAACAGGCCATTTTCCTATCCGTGATGGTCAAACTATACCTAGCCTCCTCACTAACTGCCTCCAAATTGGGAGCAAGAGGATGCAATCAGTTTCTGCTGCCTCCCTGGCCTCCCTACAAAGACAAATAACATCTGTCATCTAAGTTTCATTATAGGACCTCCAAACACTCGATCTCCTGATGATGAACAAAGGCTACTACATCAATGAAACTGGGCTGGAGATGAACAACAGAACTCTCAGACATCTTAATGAGAGGCTTATGCAGCCTGACCCTTGGTCAGAATGGCTGAACTCCACTCTTGTCACCTGGCTGATCCCCATTCTTACTCCCATATTAGTGATAAGATTCCTTCTAATGACTGCTCCCTGTCTCCTCAGGTTCACCTGAAGCTGCATAACCAAGGTCGCTGAAGTAACATGCAACCAAATGCTCGTGCACCCTTACAGCCACCTTCCCATGAAGCCAACACCCGAACCTTCCCCTCCCCAGGATGCCCCATAAACAACAGGAAGTAGCCAGAAGGAAATCTATGCCCTGAATCACCAAAAAGGTCAAGATGTTAGGCTGATTGGGGGTTTGGCTTCAGCTAGCCCACACAGTCATGGCGTCATGGCCCCTGGCTGGGGGCGTGGCTTCAGTCAAGACATGAGGCCATGCTGGTTGGCTAAGGGGCAGGGCACAGGGCAGTTTGCCCACAAAAAGAACAGCCAATCAAGATGCTGGCAGACAAGCTTCAATGGATTGATGGATCCACCAGCTAATCTCTGAAAGGCCAACCCCATCAGCTCCTCCCATTTAACCAATAAAACCAGCTGCCTTTTGACGGTCCAGTGCCATTTTCCCTGTGTGCCATTCTCCCTGCACACCCATTTCCCCTGCCGGCCCGAGAGCAACAGATCCCGATAAACATCTCCGCCTGAATTTACACCCATTTTTTTCTTTTTTCTTATTTTTACAATACCTATCTTGCATATGCATATATTCTTTGGAGATGTATATGTTCAAATCTTCTGCCCATTTTTAAAATATGGACTTTCTTATTCATGTTTTTTCTTAAGGAGAGTGAAAGTGACAGAGAAAAAAAGAGAGAGGGAGAGAGAGTTTTTTTCATCTTTTTGTTGTTGTTTTTCTGACACTTTTCTTGTATATATGGTGCTAGGATTTGAACCTGGTTCCTCTTGCATGCCAGGAAAGTGATCTCTCATTGAGCCACATCTCTAGCCCTGAAGTTTCTGTTTTTAAGTTTATTGATGTATTCTGTATCAAATCCATTAAAAGATTTCAAAATATTTTCTCTTATTCCATAGATTTTCTTTTCATTCTCTTAACAATGTTTAACAAAGACAAAAGTATATTGACCTTTTAATATGTGGCTGTCCAAATATCTCAATATCATTTGTTGAAAAGATAATCATTTCTCTATAAAAATAACTTAAATCTTGTCAAAAGTATTCATTACATTTGAATGGGGCTTTAAATATTAATTAAGCAAAGATAGTTAATAATGTGTTTGGGACATCTGTATCTTTACTTATTTTCTAACCACTTTTTCATTCAACTACTGAGGGAAGCATGCTCAACTATTTTTAATTTCCATCTGTTTTGTCTCATAATTTTGAAATTTTGTTAAATACACATGCTTTTGGCATTAATGATTTATAAAAGTTACTTTTTTATATGTCATGTCCTTTTTCCATCTATAAAATTCTTTTTTTCTGATGTCCACTTTATCTGAAAATAGCTACCCAAGTTTGCTTTTTTATTAAATTGAATTTTTTACTAAACTGATACATAAAACCTAAAAATGGTACAAGTTAATGGGGCACCATGTGATATTTTGATTCATATATGTGTGGTGTAATGCTTAAATCAGGTAAATGTGTCTGTATCCTCAAATGTTCATTTGTGGTGAAAACATTCGAAATCCTTTTTCCTAGCTTTATAAAATATGCAGTACATTGTCATGATCGTAGTCCTCCTCCTGTGTGCAATAGAGATCCTTGCTCTGATCTAACTGTAAATCATACCATAACTTGATCAACCCCTCCACATTTCTCCCCCTCTACTCTTCCAAATATCTGCTAACAGCTGGTAGAAATTTTGAAGAATTCCATGAAAGAAATCCTGAGGGGAATCTTATGTATTAGTGACCATACAAAAGGCATTCTTCCTATAGTGTTTCTGCAGGTGCAAATCAGGTTAAAATTATTATTTTAGTATGATTATAAATCCAGACTCATAGGATTGCACCTTGTGATAATGTCTCTTTCAAAGCACCATGAAATAAAAATTAAAATTTCATTAGTTCACCAAACTGAGGCAGATCTAGTGAAAGTTTTATCTCACCAAAGCTAATCTAATTCCTCAAAAGTTCTTTCAGAATCCAAGGGAATCATACTCATAAATCAAGAATTCTCTTACTTATACCTTTTCCTCACTCTCCTACTTGGATCATTGTCACATTGCCCCCAGCAAACGCTGAATGCTTCAGAATGACACCCTTCAAACTAGTCCCTCTGCCTCAAAACCAACATAGAATAGACAAATGGGAAAAGAGTTCCTCTACCAATGGTTTTGCCTGCTTTGTCAGTTGAACTCAGTTGCCAAGTACAATGTTTGCTTTTGTTTTAATTTCTTTTTGAAAAATATTTTCCTTTTCTGTATTTCATTTTATTTCTCTCTTTAATTCTGCAATTTGGTGCCCTATAACCTTATTCTGTTTCAAAATGAGTCCAGACAATAGTCGTCTGATAATTCTCAGAGAAGCTAGAACAAAAGTAAAAATTAACACGTGTTTTTGATTTTTCTGACAAGACAAAGCATGAACTCAATGTGACAGGTCATTAGGGAATTTTTCAGGTTTAAGTGAAAGATTAGCACAGCAAAAGTAATGTTTTAGAAGGATTAATCTGGTATTAGAATATGTATTAGAGAAGGGGAAGCTGTTCAGATTGATCCACTAGACACTTACTTAAATCCCAAAGTACATGATGAGGGTAGTAGCAGAATCTGATGAAAGAGAGAGAATGTTTCCAGAAGGATGAGAATATCATTCTTAAGAAATGGGTTTTAAAATAAAGAAGCACTTCTAAGAAGTGCGTGAGTGATAAGTTTTCCAGTTTTATAAACTATATCAATTTGTGCTTCTCTTTGTGATGGCAGAGGATTCCTTCAACAACTTTGCATTCTTTTAAAACATTATGTTTAATAAAGTACAATGATGATTATCATTTTTGTTAGGCAGTTATAAAGTTTCACAATACCCTTTCTGGTAATTCAATTCAAATATGAAATAATTTTACAGTAGCTTTGAAAAGCAAGTAATAATTCTATTTAATATACTACTTTGCTATATTCCAAAGACCCAATAAAATCCAAAGTGAGAAGTTTAAAATTTTTCTGGGATATGATGAAGCTTATGTGGACGAGCGATATTTTACACATAATTAAGATCTAATAGTAGATTATATGGCAACTAAATATAAAGGCTATTTTGTCTAATTACATTTTAAAGAAATTTACTTCAAAGCAGATATGTGGGCTGGAGAAGTTGCTCAGCGGTTACGACACTTGCCTGGCATGGGTGAGTATGCAGATTCAAACCCCAGCACCACATATACAACCAAGTGTTCGAGGAATGAAAGTCACATGAAAACTAAATAAAAATCGCTTCTCTCTTTCTCTCTCTTTCACCGTCCCTGCTTTCTTTTTTTTTTTTTTTAAAAAAAGCAAATATGCTTATTTTTAATTGACCTCCATCAAAAAATCCTTAGACTTCACATAATATTGTCCAAACAAAAATTTAAGTTTCAGATATATTTCACATAATTAACAGAGTTAATAGTAGGTTAAATGATAGCTGTATATAACTATAATCCTGTGAATTCCCAGTACAGTTTGGGAAATTTTAAATCTTTACTGTTCAGTTATAGATATTTTCTAAAACCTCCAATATGCATTACTCTTTAGAGCAATGAAATATTAAACTAATAAGTTAATGACCACTTATCTAAAAATATCGTAGGAAATTAAGTTTAAATAAATAAATGTTAAACTATATGGCCAAGAGACAATTCCATGTGTTTTCAGTTAGATAATTTCCTATGTATAAATGTATTTTTCTTTATAACATTTAAATTAAGATGACCAAAACCAATCTATGGATTATAAATATTGTTTTATCATAAGTTAAATAATTAATAATATTTAAAACATATGATTTGATAATACTATATGTGTATATGGATGTTTATGATATTAATAAAGAAAAAGTATATATTAGAGAAGAGAAAACAGCATAGCTGAGGGAAAAGAAAACTGGTCTAGTCCCAACATGAAGTGGCAAAATATTTTCATTGTATTTTGTAAGGTATTAGAATTTGTTGTTTTCATTTTATAGTTGCCCATTTCTTATCCTCTGCCTGGCATTGATCAAACTTTAGTCAGATTTCTTTCCTCCCCTTTAGCTTTCCTCTGAGTCTGAGAAACACTGAAATGGAGAACATTCTGCCTTAATAGCTCATCCCAAGAATGAGTTGACCTCAGCATGAAACATTTCCAGGCTAACCCTAATCACACTGTCTGTTCACCCTTGCTTGCTCATTGAAAAGGGGAGAAAAATCCCTGTTAGCTCTGCTTATCTCTCCTAATGAAAGAAGAATTTTCCGTTTGTTTTGAATAGGTATAGATCCTGATATCAATGTGTTATCCCTACTGAAATGATCTTGTTTAATTAAGTCATATTAACTATTGTTTTCTTTATCTAGACTGGATTTGTTTTTATTTGATACTCTGCAACATTTACTCCTACCTTTGAAAATCTGTTCATATTTGTACAATTTTTCATTATGATTTTGGATAATTAATGACTGTAAATAGCTATAAACATTGTCCTTATGTTACCATCTGCTGTGAATTTTTAAATTCTATTTACTTTGGCCAATAATCCAATTAAGGCTACAGTCATTTCTTATTCACATGCATCATTTCTTTTAAGATAATCAGCAATGAGTCAATTTTAAATGTCATCATCTCTAAGGTCAGGCCTTAAAATAAGAAAAGAAACTTACAACTGGCAGAGTGTTTAGTGTGCCACGGACGTTTTGTCACATTCCAATAGTTTATTTGGTAGCAGAAAAGATCTAACTCCCAGAGCATGTTTCTATTACCTGGGTTTCTGGATGATTATTTTACAATTGATTATTTTTCTAGTATTTAAATGAGAACTACAAGGTTCACAACAGAGAAGTGGTGGAGAAATTATTTTTTCTTTGAAATATATTTGTTAGATTTACCTGAATTTTATTTAATTAAAGATATTCTAATCATTTGAATATAGTTTAGTAATTCTATATTTCTTACATCATATAAGAATACACTGAAATATACAACAACATGACTGTCAGCAAAAGCTTTAAATTACTATACCTACTTGTTATGCCATATGTCCTAACTGCATGAGGGACATTAACTTTCTGGAGACACTGCCCAAACAATTTGTGAAGCTTTATTAACATAAATACATCTTTCCTAACTATGTCATTGGAAATTGAAGGGCCAAGTATTCAGAAATGGTCAAATGATCTATGATGTCTTTTCTGGGACATGGTGGTATACATCTGGAATCCCAATGACTGGGGAGGCTGAGGCAGGATGATCACAAGTTCACAACCAGTCTGAGCAACTTAGAGAGGCTCTGAGTAACTTAGTGGGAACCTGTCTCAAAAAAATAAATAAATAAATAAAAACAGGGTTGAAAATGTGACTCAGTGGTGAAGTGCCACTGGGTTCAATCCCTCGTATCAAACAAACAAACAAAAACAACAACATCAACAACAACAAAAACTAAATCAAACAAAAAGTCTTACCTCACCCTTCCTAAAATATTAATAGGCATAATAAAATTTCTTTATATTCCCCTAGAAGCTACAAGACTTTTGTTTATTCCACCAGTAACACTTCAATGGAGAGAATGCCTGCACTAGCTGACACTGCTAGAAAATAAAAATGAAAAAGTCAGGAAATAAAGTACTGGAGAGTTTGTGGAAGACAAAGATATCTCACACATGGACAGAGGGAACATGCAGTGGTAAGATTAAAACTGATGACATCTTCTAGAGCTATAACCAAGCAATTCTTCTTGGAGGGGATGGGGGACGTAGACGATAAACCCAAAAGAACTCTGTGTACCAATAGAAAAAAAAACATTATTTTATTGAGAGCAGTCATAAAGGTGAAGAAAACTATAACAGATTTAGTGAATCCACCATTAACATCATGGCTGAAACAACATAAAAAAATTCAACCTTTAAAGTTCTGAAAGACAAACACTTTCAATCAAGGATTCTATTCTAGCAAAAACAGTCTTTAAAAGTAAAGACATTTCAAATTAAACAATGGAATTATATAAAGACTTTTGAAAGTTGAAAAATTGTTACAAAAGTATTTAAAGACATTTTTAATGTTAGAGGTGAAAAATGACAGAAACCATGTTCTGAGGAAAGAAGTGAAGAATGCTAGAATTAAAAAATATGCTGATGAATATAAAAGGCTATTAAACCTCAAAAACATTTCCAAAAATTTTAAATGAAAATGTAACACTGGGATTATAATGTACATAGAAATGAATTGCATGATGACAACAGTAAAAACATAGGAAGATGATAGTTTAAGAATCCATATCAACCAGCATGTCTTATGAGATATTTATAGAGCATTGCACTCAATATTACAATTTATATTTTTCCACATACACGTAGAGCATTCAGGGACTTCTACTCAGACATTTAATTTCTTTAAAGTACTTTAGTTTTAGCAGGACCCAGTGGTGCACACCTGTAATCCCTGTGACTCTGGAGTCTGAGGCAGGAGGATGGTAAGTTCAAAGCCAGTCTCAGCAACTTAGCAACACCCTGTCTTAAAATAAAAATATAAAAAGGTTTGGGGATGTGGCTCAGTAGCAAAATACCTTGGCTTCAATACCTGGTAATGAAAAATAAATAAACAAATAAATGAAAACTTCAGCTTTAAATATCATTGTCTGTGCAGTAGTGTCAGGTTATCCAGTAATACAAATTATTTTCTTTGGTGTTTCTCAATATTTTTGTTCCTGAGGGTATTTATGTAATACTAACCCATTTTGGATCAATTATCACTGTGAAAATATCCTAATGTTCAAGTTTATTATTTATATACGAATGTCCATAGAGCCATAGAGATGCCTTGACACACATGCTGCCTTCAAATGAATTGTGGAAGAGAAGCTAAATATTGGGAGCAAAAGACACACCCTAGGAATCCCTCTGGCACTTTTTTCCAGAGCGTCACTTCCTTTCACCTTCCTCCATGCATCCCCTTCAAGATCTTGAAAGGTACAGGAGATTAGTTATATTCCATAATTATTATATCTTTATCCCCACTTTGGCTAACTGTGGACTAACTAACATCCATTAGTTTGAACTCTCATTAAATCATGATTTTAGAATCAATTCAATATACAAAATTCATAGCACAGCTCACCATAAAATAACTTCAAGTTGTTGCATCATTTTTAAATAATTCACAATTCTTTTGTTCTGAAATTCAGGCATATATTATTTTTACTTAAAATTGCTGGAATTTGTAGAATGTACCCAGCAAGTACATTTCCTAAGAGCTACATTTTTGTGTTTCAAAATTTGCTTGTCTTAACTTTCTCTCATTTAGGTGAAAAAAAAAATGCAACCAATGCCACAACATACCTAATACCTTAGAGAACATTCTGATGGGTAAGAATAAAAATAGAACTACGCTAAAGCAATGCACACAGGAAATTTGTACAAAGAGGTGAAAGTAACTGTCTGATTCTTAGATGTTATTTTGACCTTTAGGGTTCTTATATAGGGCTAGCAGTTTTCTGTAATTATGCATTTATTCTTTAGAATACTCATAGTAATTGGCAAAAGTATGTAACTTTAAAAAAAACCCAGTAATGTTAAAATTTCCAATAAATTCACTACATTTATTTTTTTAATTGTATAGATATAGATATATACATACATATATGTTGGATTAGCTCTGAATTTTTTTCTCACAGCAACTGAGTAACTTTACTCAGAGAAGACTATACTACTGATCTCTCTCAGGTCATTTTTCTCCTGATCTTTCTTTGTTGAGGGTAATTAGTACTTAGTTCAGGTCACCCACCAAATAGATTGATAGTCTGGTTCCAAAAGCAGATGAGTTTATGTGTAAGTTGAGTAAAAAGGAACCCTGTATTTGTACATTCTAGAGAGTATGCATCAAAGAATCATAGAACCAGAAAATGGAACCAAAAACTCCTTAGACACTTAGTCCATTAGACTTGCAATAAAATAGAACCTACTATACTAAAAGAAAAATATTTACAATATGATTATTATGTATCTCCAGTGCAACCAAGAAGAAACTAAGAAGAGTGTTACACTCAGGCCTGGAATATTTGAACCTCATATATTAATAATCACTAAAACTTAATATTACTTGCCTAATCTAAAGATGAGCATATTACAAGGACACTTCTAAAACCAGAATACATCAGAAAAAAGAGCAACCAAGCAACAAGAAACATTTCATGAAAGATTCACCTGAAAAAGAAAAAGACTACTACCTCGGAGCCACACAAACATAAAAGCTATGGAAAATACTTCTTGGAATTATAAACAGAATGTTATAAGATATAGTCTCTAAAATTACTAACAGAGTGCTGGAAGCGAAGAATGAACAATATGTGAGAATAATATTTTTAAAAAGATTTAAAAAGTAATAAAATAAGCCACAAAGAAAGACTCATAAAAATGGAATAAAAGGAGCCAAAATTGCAATAATACAATTGAAATACAAATGGTGATTGATGAACATGTCAATCAGTTTTTCATCACTGTGACCAAAATCCAAAATGCCTGAGAAGAAGGTCTTAAAGAAGCAAAAGTTTTATTTGGGCTATTCATTCCAGAAGTCTAAACCATGGCCAGCCAACTCCATTGCTTTGGGCCTGAGGTGAGAAAGATCATACTGGAAGAAGGGGATGGAGGAGGAGAGGGTTTCAATGCATGGCAATTGGGAAGCATACAGAGAAAGAGAAAGAGAAAGTGAGGGAGCGCAAATGAGGAGCCAGGAACAAAATATAACCTCCATGGGCATGTTCCCAGTGGCTGACTTCCTCCAGTCATGTCCCCCCTGCCAAGAGTTACATCTAGTACAGTAAATTATTCATCCATAAAATACATTCATCCACTGATTAAGTTATAGCTCTCATAATCATTTATTTCACCTCTGAACATTGTTATATTGCCTAACATGAGCTTTTCAGGGGGACAATCATATCCAGACTATAACAACAAACATCTGTCATCCATCTAGAAAGCAAAATTATAAATAATAAATAAATTTTTCTAATCAATAAAAAGGATACTAGGTAATGGAAGAGGAAATTGCAACCTAAAAGATAAATCATCAAAACATTTCAAACAAAAGCAATAGATGAGGTATGTAAAAATGTTTTCAGAGCTTAAAAAATCTTGGCTATACAGGAGAAAAGGCTCCTTGTGTTTGTTCATTTAATTTTTATTTCTATAGCAGCTATTGTGTGACAGACAAATAATAAAGTATGATATGGGGCTGGAGCGGTGGCTCTGCAGTTAAGGCGCTTGCCAGGCATGCTAGAGCACACGGGTTCAAACCCCAGCACCACGTACACAACTAAGTGTTGGAGCAATGAAAGTCACATGAAAAACTAAATAAATATTGCTTCTGTCTTTCTCTCCCTCTCTCTCACTATCTCTCTTTCTTTAAAAAAGAAAAGAAAGTATGATATATTGTCTCTCAGAAAACATGTGCTAAATAAGGTAGTAGGTTGAGCAAGCAAACAAACATACACAAATTTCAATCATTAATCTAGATCAGCACCATGAATAGGAGTAATCAAAGGACAAAGATAGAGATTCAAAGATATTAAGACACTTGTCTTAAGATTCGGGAAAGACTTCTGAGGAAGTGACCTCTCAACCAATCTCTGAAGAATAAGATGATAATGATGCAGAAAGAATGGGTATTAGCACCAGAGGAAGAGCAAAAACAGTTGGAGATGAGGCGAAATGTTTGTTGCTTGTGGACCTTAATGAAAGATGCTGCCTTAGTCCATTCAGGCAGCTATCACAAAAAAACCATAGGCTGAGTGGTTTATAAACAACACACATTTATTTTCACAATTCTGAAATCTGTGAAATCCACAATTATCAAACTACATATCCGTTGAGGACCCAATTCCTTGTTCATAAACAGCAATCTGGTTACTATTTCATCCCAGGGTGGAAGGGGACAAGGGAGCACTCTGAGACCTCTTTTATCAGGGCACTAATCTCCAGTGGCTTCATGATATAATCACCTCTCCAAAGACCTACTCTAAAATACCATCACATTGGTGTTAACTTCAATTAAAACACAAATTTTGGGGTCACACAAACACTGAGGATACAACAATTGGAGCAGAGATTCAGGGAGAAAGATACAAAATGGAGTTGGAATTATGAAAGCAACTACAATTATGCAGCCCCAGATAGGCCAAGGTAAGGAATTTCAACAGAACAAATGCATTTTGGAAATTACAGTGAGTTACAACTAAAGATAAATTTATTAATATATATATAATTTGAAGTCTGTTTCTGGATACAATTAGACTTGTTCTAAAATTTGCTTTTTGAAAATTCAAGGAAGACTACCACTTAAAGTTTTCTTTATGACTATTCTGAAATTTTGTCTTCATAACTGAACGATTTTCTGAGACACGGAATGACATGAAAAACTTTGTAGGTAGAAGTACTTGGTTAGGTAATCATAAAATTATTAAATTCATAGTTGAGAAATTGTGTATTTTTGTGCATTTTATTTTTGAAGAACACTTTTAAATTTATGATTTTTAATAGCTGTGCTATTACCAAACATTTAACCCATGATCTACATTTTTTATTTTGGTTACTGTATGGCAAAGCACACATTTAAAGACTTAAAGATACATAAGAAAAGAATCAAAGATGTTTTAAATTTCAGAGCCTTCACCATTGTCTCTTATCTAACTCATTCAATTGCAACTTCTTTCAGAATAACTTCCTTCTGCTTTCTCAAGATATTCCAATTTATTTTCATAGAAAGAGCAAAATTTGGGGTTATATTTTATAATAATATCATTCCAAATATGACAAAATATATTGATTTTAAATATTTAATTGAGTGAACATTTATTTAAAAGAGTTATAGACATAAACAGAGTTTGGAGGAAAATCACAAGACTTAATATGATACAACTCAACTATGGTAGTAGAACTAACCAGACTAACCAGGAGGAATGTTGATATACTTTGATTTTCTTTCTAATATAGGGATTGAAAACAGGGGTGCATTACTTCTGAGCTACATCCCTGGTCCTTTTTATTTTATTTTTGAAATAGCATCTCATTAAGTTGCAGAAATTCTTACTCTGTGGCCCAGGCTAGCCTTGAATTTGCCATCCTCCTGCCTCAGCCTTCTAAGTCACTGGGATTATTGTGTGTTCCACCATGCCCAGTGCATGCCGTGGGTATTAGATGGTATATTTTATATAGAGAAAGTAGAGAAAATCCATTAATCTGATTGGTCTTTTAGCATGAGGTTACAGAGTCTGTCTCTGTTGCATGCTTTTTCACAAACACATGTATGCACATTTGTTATACATACATATATAAACATGTATACTCTATGTATATTTCTGTACATGTTTATGACTTATTGAGTGGGAAAAAAAGTGAGGGTAAAAAGAGAAGAAAAGTGCTAGCACTATTCCTATGTGACCAGGACTGTGGTGGTACTGGCCCCTATACCTGCTTTCCCCTGACCACTTACAATTCCTTCAACCCATGAAGTTTCTGATTTCATCACCTAATATTTTTTTTCTATCATTTCTTTATTTCTACAGGAAATCCACTTCTGGGCTGGATGAAGCTAAGAAAACACCACAAAATCTTTTGATAATACCTAGCCTACATGTGGCCTGACTAGATTCACTTAAGGACAGTTCAGGAATATCCATCCAGTGTAATTCTTGGGTGAAAAAAGGAAAACATTGTGGCCTTAGGTAAGTTCTACATGGCTTAGCCAAAAATTTTCAGTCCATTTACCTCAAAAATCATACTTTCTTAAGGGTTTCTTTTTAAAATCTTTATCACATTACATAAGGCACAAAATTATATAAGACAAGACTAAGATATTCCACAATGCAATACATTTTAGTAACTAGAATAAATTTAAAATTTCAGGATCCTCAAACTGGATAAAAAAAAATCTGCAATAGCAGTGTACATGAATTAAAGGCAAATCCAAAGTACCTTAAGTCAAAGACAAAAAAATGAAACAAAATGTAACACACATCATTCAGAGTGCTTGCTATGATAGGAAAGTTTGCCATTTCAAATTTTTATGTTAAAATCCTAATACCCAAGGTGAAGATACTATGTCTGAAAGGAATTAGTGCCCTCATAAGATAGGTCCAAAGAAGTTCATTCTTCCTTTCCACCATGTGAGGACACAGGAAAAAGCAAAGTACATCCCCCTCACCAGACACCAAACCTACTGACACCTCACACGTTGCGGCCTCTAGTACAGTAAGAAAGGAATTTCTGTACTTTTTAAGCCACTCTGTTGACAGCATTTTGTGATAGCAGCTCAAAGAAACTCACCCAGTACTTCTAAGCAGCCAGTCCTTAAGAACAGCCTCCAACATGAGGCAGATGTTCATATCTGGTTTTGTTTGCTTGATGGTTCTGTGTAGACTGTGTCAAGGAAAAGCATCAGACTGAAAGAGAAAAAAAGCCATCAGATTGAAATGCTTGTTCTAGTTAATAAAAATTGTGCTCTTATATGTTAGTGCTGGCTCATAAGCAAGTTCTTTACTTTACCGAAATATGTTTTTGATTTCTACCAAGTTCTATAAATAGTAGTTTTACATATTTGGCTCTGATCCATCATTACAAACTTCAGTGAAAGGTGCAATCCCATTACCTTAACAGGTTTCATTTTACCATTCTCTTATTCTGTACCCCAGCCCATGCACCCAGGTACTCTTCAATGTTTACATACATGTACCATTCATATCTTCCAGTCTCATAAAGCACTGAATCTGCTGCCACAAAAACTATGTGATATTTTTACCTAAGTTAAGTATGTCTGTTTTGGTACATTATCATTCTTATTTATTAAGTCCTGCTTTAAAAGATCTAAAATTGTCATACTACAGTGACATAGATACATCAATGTTTATAGCAGCACAAATCATAAGAGCTAAATTATGTAATCAACTCAGAAGCCAATCAGTATATGAATGGATTAAGAAACCCTGGTATGTATATTCAATGTATTTCTACTCAGCCATTAAAAAATAATTAAATTATGGCATTTGCCAGTAAATGGATAGAAATGGAGAATATTATGCTAAGTGAAATTAGCCAAACTCAGAAACTCAAAAGTCCAATACTTTCTTTCATATGCAGAAGCTAGAATAAAATAAAGGAAAGGAAGAAGAAAGGATAAGATTACATAAAGAACAATTCAAATACAAATTAAGAGCTAAAGGAAGTCTAGTAAAATAGAGGAAGGAAAAGAGGAGAGGGAAAGGAGGATGAGAGGGAGAAAGGTGAGATCATGAACCAAAATTGATTCCCATGCATGCTTGAGTTTGTCAGGATGAGCCCAACTACTTGGTATAATCATAAAACTCCAATAAAATAAACCAATAAATAAATTTTAAAAATGTACACATTGTTTTTTGCTTTTAAATTTAGAATTATTAAGTTTTATGTGACAAACCAAGGTAATAAACATGAACCTCATTTCTCATATCCATGCCAAAGAACATTGGGTTCCATGCTGTGGAGAACATGGGCACTGCACACAGCCAAGACATCCTCTGGGCCATATCAAAGGCAACATCAGCTGCCTGCTTCTGTCCATTCATGGTCCTGCTCCAGTCCAT
>PVKS010032666.1:0-22335 GCA_004027875.1 Aplodontia rufa | reverse complement strand
CTTTAAGACTTACTCTATGGCTGGGTGCAGTGACACACACCTGTAATTCCAGTGGCTCAGGAGGCTGAGGCAGGAGGATCACAAGTTCAAAGCCGGCCTTAGGAATTTAGTAAGGTGCTAAGCAGTTTAGGGAAACTCTGTCTCAAAATAAAAAATAAAAAGGGTTCGGGATGTGACTCAGTGATTAAGTTCAATTGGATTCAATCCCCTATACCAAAAAAAAAAAAAAGGATTACTATATGAACTTGAACTTGTCACCAATATACCAAGTTTTGCTTTCCTTATCAGTAAAACTGAGAGGGAACAGTGCTATTTCATGGCTATGGTAACTACTTTAGTTAATATATAAGAAAGAATTTTGAAAACATGTCAAGATATCCCATAAATATTAGTTATAAGTGTGTACAGCAAAATGCAGGTGAGTCTCTGTAAGTTCAGAAAGTACTTGCATGGTTGGATGGTGGTGTTTGGCATTGCCAACGAGCTTCAGGAACATCATTCTGGTGTCTGCAGTGGTCACATCTTTGCACATACTGCCTTGCCGCTCCTGCACAGGATTCACCACCCTTTGGTCTATAATTATAGAGCAGGACTGTTTAAAATGTTATTGGAGGATCCACACCAGTCCTGAAGAAGTGCGTGTCACCAGGCTGGGATGAGAAACTTCGTAGCAATTTGACATCGTGACATTCAAGTGCATGATCAGTGGACTTGTCCCATTGAATACTCAAGACTAGTTCAAGTGTAGTCCAACTTGCACCATGAGTGCCACATACTACAAGCACATAGCATGAGCTACATAGCTGTCATCTACAGTGAGGCATGAGCAAGACTTCCATGAACAGAGGTTAAACACACATGTGTCCTCTTCACTCCAAATGGTCCAACAGCATTAATATCAAGGACATGCCTCTGTGTGTATGTTCCTAACAAAATGGCATAAATGCATGGTCTATCAAATGTTAAATAGAGCTTTTAAAGTTTGGAACCTGATCATGCCAGAGGCTGGGCCCCTGGTTTTGATTCTTGATACTTATGCATAGTACTTCAACAGAAAGACGAAAAGGCAATGAGTTATTTACACCCTGGAGGTCCCTCCTTCCCTGTTAGGATGCTCTTCCACTTTCACAGATATGCTCTTCTATGAAGACATCTGCGAAGCAAGGCAGGCTACCTTGAGTGTACTTCAGGGATCAGCCATCGTTGTCAAAAGAATCCAGTTTCTGACTTCGTGAAATCCTTCTTGTTTTTGCTGTTGTTGTTAGAGTGGGGAGTACCAGAGATTAAACCCAGGGGCACTCAACCACTGAGCCACATCCCTAGCCCATTTTTTTAGTTTTTCATTTTGAGACAGGGTCTCACTAAGTTGCTGAGGCTGACCTGGAACTTGCGATCCTCCTGCCTCAGCCTTCCAGGCCCCTGGGATTACAGGCATGTGCCACCATGCCCAGCTGACTTTATCAGTTCTGAATTTATAATTCAGAAGTGTAAATGAGAACAGTTCTTGTCTTATGACTTGGTTGTTGCCTTTTTTCCTTTTTTTTTTTACCATATTTTTGCTTTCATTGCTATGATGCCTTGTAGGCAGAGTGCTCTTGAAGAATGAACAATGACTATCACTATTATATATATGTATAATGCAACATAAAAATATGGGGGAATTTAAAATAAAATCTATGATGAACAAAAAGAAAACAGTGGACTAAGGAAAATCAGAGGAGAGTAGAAAGAGGTTAACGTATAAAACTATCTGAGCTGCTTTAGTAATTGGGCTGTGTCTGTTGATTGTTTTCTTTTTTATTGGTTCTTTTTAGATATATATGACAATAGAATGTAATGAGATAATTATAAAAGCATAGAGTCTAATTTGTTCTAAATTCACTCCCTAGTTTTTCCCTTTCCCCTTCCTTCCTCCCACACTGTTCTCTTCCTCTACTTTGCTTATCTTTCTGGGCTTTACTAATAGTTATTTTTTCTTTTTACTTTATTGACAACCATTTAATTTTTCCTATTTAGTGTTAGGAATTTCAGCAGAACATGGTTGACCAGTTCTTCTGCCGATCGTGTTCATTTGATGGCATTCTGTTAGAGGCTGGGCTGGAGTATCCATGAAGGTATCACTGATATCCTTGGTGCATTGGTAGGAACAGCTGGAATACTGGGATCAGAGTGTGTCTTTTTCCATGTCCTCTCAAGACATCTCCATCTGGTCTTTCCAGCAGGGTAGTAAGACTTTTTACATGGCAAGTCGAGATCTTATCTCACAGGGCTTGAGTAGAACAAGATGGAAATGGCCAGTCCTCTTTAGAACTATGCTGTTACCTGTCTGTGTACATTTTCAATTGCGACATAACAAATATCCATTAGATTTGCAAATCCAACCAACACTCACCAGGGGTGACAATCATGAGGGGCCTCTTTAGAAGTTCGTTAGTCAGACATTTTGTGGTCTACAGTCATTCATAACCCTCCAAAAATGAGAAATACATTTACCCCCATGATGGTTCTCAAGTATGTGGAGACCATTATACTATCAGTGCAAAGCCCAAGAACTCATTATCCCAATCTTCTAAATCAAGTGAAAAGAAAACTCCTGTATATAACCCACAGTCTTCTGGTTCTAAAGAAAAGGTTCTCTCCATGTGTCGGCCTAGATAACTTAGGAAATAAGTTATCTTCTCCTAATCCTGCTAATATATAATGATGCTAAAATTTGGATTTGGAATGCCCCCCAAAGTCATTTTTTTAATCAGGGTCTTGTCCACGTGCATGCTGATGAGATTCGCTATGGAATGTTCATATGTGAACTGAGGAACATTGAGCGATGCGTTCCTCAGATTTTCCTTCCTCCCTCTGTTTCCTTCCTCTTGTCTGTACCTTTTATGTTTCCCTTATTGGGGTTAGCTTCCGCATTTGTTGATTATTTTCTTTAAGTCTCAGCTTCCTCACCTGTATGATGGGAATGGGCATTCTTACCTTGAAAGTTAAGAAGTGGGAGTTAAATCAGTTCACGCATGATCGCAGTTTTAGCCATGCATGAACCTGGGAGAAGCTCAGTGCATGACACTTGGGCAGCAGGACAGAGGGTCTGGTTAGGAGAGGGCATTTGGTAGTGAAATTGAGGCGGGTTTCATTTCAGGGTTTGCCACTCCTCAGCTTGCACAGGTTCCTTGAACTTTGTAGACCTCAGTTTCTCCAACTACAGAATGGGGGTGATAATATCTTGTATCAGTATTAATGATAACATAGGAGATGTTAAATATAGTCAGTTCACAATAAGTAGTAACTAACAAGTGAAAGCTGTTCATTATGATTAATTTTAATGCAGAAGACGACTGCAAATCACTGAGATTTGGGAGGCACTCTGAATAAGAAAATTAATGATGAAACTCTAGAGTTACAGTAGGCAGGTTTCATCTGGTAAATTTAAATGAAGGGTGAGAGAAGGAAATATGTTAAAGAAAACTGGAATAATGACTAGTATATGAAAGTAGAGGGCTTCAGTATAGAACACAGCTCAGCAAAGGGCTTTTTTTTTTAAAGAGAGAGGGACAGTGAGAGAGACAGAGAAAGAGAGAAACAACTTTATTTAGTTTTTCACATGGCCTTAGTTGCTCCAACACTTAGCTGTGTACATGGTGCTGGGGTTTGAACCCGGGTCCTTGTGCTTTCCAGGCAAGCGCCGAAACTGCTGAGCCACTGATCCAGCCCCGCTTTTTTTTTTTTTTAATGTGATGTCTATGTTGATGAATTTATCACCTACAGAAAATTAAGGTTGTAGTTACAAACTTTGGGCAGTAGAGAGAGAGTAACCTGAAAGACACTTACATATTCTTCATTCTTCTTGGCTCATTGAGTGATGTAGTTGAACTCCTTGGTTTGAGAAAAACCTTTTATTTCTAATCATGGAACCAAGCTTCTTTGGAAAAGAGGGTCCATACTTTAATTTCATATTATGCTTATTTGAAATGGCAGTGGGCTCCTAATGCCCCTGTCCGCCAGGGTTATTTTTTAACCCTTTGTGATAATAGTGCCTGTTTTCACTGAGTACCATTCCTTCTCTGTTTCCTACGATTTGGAGCTGTGTACAAGTCACAGTAGTCTCCCTTTCCAAGCCACACCACGCGAGTTGGACCAACCTGTGGAATTGCACTTTCCCCTGGCCTTAGGGATTGGTCTAAAGAGTGGGGATGTGATCCCAAAGAAGCCAATCAGGATCTTTCTCTGGAACGTTACTAAGAGTAGGACAAAAAATTGTACTTCCCACCTCTTCCTAGCTTTTTCCTTCTCCAATCTGGGCTCTCAGAACTGGGTTAATTTAAGGCAAGAAATGTCTAAAACCCTCTACTTCCTTCTTCAGACTCCTGGACCTCAAGATGAGCAGGAAATGAGCCCAGCACCCCTAGAGAAGCAGTTAGAAGAGCTGGAGAGAGCTTCTGCGGGATTGTGTTTTAAGGTTCTGAATGCCACTGCAGTTGAGGAGCGGAGATTGTCTTTAATATTGACTGGCATAGGAGGGAAGATTAGTATTTGTTTGAAGTTCTGTATTGCTATCAGAAATGCACAGTAAGCCATGTGGTAGTTGGGGGCATCAGATGGCTTGTAACAAAGGAATATTGATAGCGGGGTGGCATGATTCAGGACCTCAGACTGGCTTTCTATTTCAAGGATACTAGAGCTAATTTTCTTTTCACAGTTCATTAATAAGGAATACTACCTTATAGCACACATACCCCATCGTCATTGTAGAACACATACACAGACAGTTGCATGGAGAATATTTTTTTATTTCTGTGTGGAAATGGCACAACACCAATCATAATTCTTCATGCTGATTATACTGTGAATAGGAAATAGAACACTAATCTACCTGCTTTAGAATTCAAAGAACATGTTTGTAGAGAGGATTGGCATTTTCATGTACTGCAATAGAGAGAGAGATGGGGGTCAGTTAATGAGCATATTGATTCTTTGAGAAAATTTTATTTTTAACATATTCAAATTGGCGCTTCTGGTAGGACCACATTCAGTTTTTATAGTGTGAAAACGCAGCAAAAAGAGATGGAAGTTATTTTTTTTTAATGTTTCTGCTGCAGTTAATTCACTAAGACTGAAAGAACTTTAGCTAAAGGTAAAAACTGTCCTTTTTGGCCTCAGGACAGTCACCAGTTCTGTGTGTGACTTCGATCCTCACCTTTGCTTGGACTCAGTTTCTTGACCTGTAGTAAGAGGTTTTTGCGGCAGATGCACTTCTATGTGCCCTACCCTACGGTCTGCCACAGTAGGTCCATCATATCCTAGGGTAGAGGGACAGGGAGGATTTTGTCTACAGATTTACAGTGAAACTCTCAAAAGTCTATGGTGTGTAACTGCGATATTTGGACCTGAATTGTGTACCAGTTTTGAATTACACAATAGTTTTCTTTAGTTGAGGCTTACCCAAAAGGTGAAGGATTAAAGCAATCCACAGGGGAAAGAAGAGGGAAGAGTGAGATAAGGTAATCACAAAATAAAACGCACGGCGTAAAAACCAAGTGAAGTCACCATTCCAGGGATAGATTTAGGATCAGAATGAGAAAAGCCCTCTTCTCATTTCTGAGCACAGGGACAATGAAGTATCATGAAAAGGAAGCATTTCATTTATGACTTCATTATGTGTTCTGCGGTAAATTCCTTCCCTGTGATGTTAATTGAGAATGAATGTGGTTATTATGTGTGTTTGGATCTCACACTGCTTCAGCAACTTCTAAGAAATCACCCTTTTTACATTCAAGTAGGTGTGTCTGAATTTTCATACAGAAAGGACAAACCACATAACAAAGGGGAGGCGGGTACTTTTTATAAACTGCCATTTACAACTCATTCTCTTGTTAAGGTGAGAGTGGTTCTGATTATGAAGATAATTAGAGCCCCGAGATTCTGCCATACATTACTCTGACTTAACTAATTAGAACCTATCAGTATGGCTTGGTTATAAAGAGAAAGAGAAATGCAATCAATGTAATCCCCACATTAATAAAATATATAAACCCTTTATTTGTTATAGGAGGCAAAAGAAAAAAATTAGAGATTACTTTGTGGCTTCCTTTGAGTGAAGAGCAAGAATAACTTTGTCTTTCTGTCTACAAAGCCTGCAGTGATGACATAAAATCTTATATTGTCAGCCAGGCCTGGAAGCAAGAATGCGGAGACAGTGAGAAACCGTTCAGGCTCAGCCCCAAAGACACCGAGCTGATTCTTGGTTGGTCCTTTGACCCACGCTCACTGTGGAAGTGGCAGTTATTTTCCTTTTCCTGAGCACTGTTCCCACCTCTCCCTCTCCCCATCCACACACACGCTGCACCTTGCCTTCTCACTGGTTAGCGACCAGTGATTTCAAATTCTGAGCCACACCTGCCAGATTCCAGACGCAAATAATTTTCATCATCTTCCTTTTTCCATCTCTCTTCCTGTCTACATTTTCTTGTCTGAAAAATCTCAGCCTTGGGCTGGAGCGGTGGCTCAGCAGCAGAGCGCTTGCCTGGCTTGCACGGGGATGCGGGTTCGAACCCCAGCACCACGTGCACAACGAAGTCTCGCAGCAACGCAAGCCACATGAAAAACTAAATAAAATTGATTCTCTCTTTCGCTTTGTCACTTTCCCTTAAAACAAACAAACAAACAAACCTTGCAGCCTTGGGCTGGAGCAGTGGCTCAGCAGTAGAGCACTTTCCTGGCATGCATGAGGACCTGGTTTTGATCCCCAGAACCACATACTCAATTAAATGAAGAAAAAACAAAAACCAAATGGAAAAATGCAACTGGGACTGTTTCTCACACACACACTCTTAAAAAAAAATAATTGCAGTCTTGCGACTTCTATTCTTCAATTCTCCCAATTCTGTTCTTGCCTGCAGGAGCCTCTTCTCCATGTGTCATAACTCTCTGAAACTGAGACCTCGACATACCCCTGCCTTCAGCTTGCAGTCACATCACCATGACACGGAAGCCTCTTCTGAGTCCACGAGGCTCTGCACTATCGGCCTCCTCATCTTTTCATACCTGTCTTTACTCCCCAAACTATTGTCACACTGTAGTGTCACTCTTTCTGTCCTTGGAAGCACCAAGCTCTGCTCCTGTCTTCATAGCTGCTTCCTCTGCTTGGAATATTTCTCCCCTCCATCAATGCTTGGCTCTTCCTGCTCACTCATGGCTCCGGGCAGATTCCAGCCACTCGGCCAGCATCCCCTGACCTTGCATGTGAAAGCACCCTTATCCTCAGTCTCTGTCCCACCATCACACCACCTATTGCCCTCCAAAATTTTCTCTTATTTAATTAGAGATTAGTTGTCTGTGCTTTGTAGGTTGTTGCTGAAATTAATGAGTTCTTTTAAGAACAGAGCCCTGTTTCTAATGTCATCTTTCACAGGACACTGAAATATAAAACAGTTACTGGCGGGACCCCTGTGGTCACAGTGAGAGGAAAGAAAGCACTGATCCCCACTCAGCCTCTCTCTCCCTGTCCCAGCCGGGTCTCAGACTTACGCACTCCACCCTGCACTTGAAGAGTACAGATTGAACACCACAGCCCTAGACTCTTGGTTATGGCAATGAAGGAGTGACTGGATGCATTGCCACCATTGTCCACCCAAGACCAAAACGTGGCTGGCAAGTCCTCTTTTGAATTGAGACTCTCTGGCTTGCTCTTCTTTGTAGAGGAGATATAAGTAGATGGCAAGAACCAAAGCATTCTGTGAGTGAGTGAAAGGGTCTTAACAAAAGATCGGGCTCCTTTTTAGTCCCGAGAGGCTGTGACCTCGAATCCCATTTGATACTCGGTTATATCCCCAGGCCCCAATGCCAAGCAGGGGTCATTATTTCAGCCTGTAATCTGACACAGGTTTCCCATGTTTCAGTTACATAAAGTAATAACACACATCTCAGAATCAGACGTTGGGATTAGCACTGATAAGGCTAACGTTAAAATGCTCTGCCAGGCAGCATCTCCAAAGAATGGGATGGCTAGCGTGCTTCCAGTGACTCCTGTTTCACGGGTAGACGGATTTATGCTTAAATACTATTAGCATTCTCACTGTGACAGCCATGGTTTAAAAGAATGGTATTTAAATATATGAGAGAATACATTTCTATAAAAATATGAATCCTTTATCATTAATTTTTCATGCTTCTAATTTTGATAACCCAACTTCCTAGTTTAGAAAAAGCCATTTCTTCCTTGATGTAATGTTTTTCTTTCTTCCTTTTTAAATGAAATTGAAATTATACTATTAAGATGAAGTGTACAGTTTGGAAATGAGAAACCGTGTATTTGATTTAGAATGGAAGAGTGGGAAATGGACAGTTTTCAATTTGAGCTGAAGATTGCCCGTTAATTAGCAGCAATAGTAGTAGTACAACTAATTATGAGCATGAAGCTCTGAGCCCCTGGGGAGTGGCAGCCTTGAGGTAGAGGAATTGCAAATCACAGAAGGTGGAAGCCTAGGTCTCCCTTCTAAACAAATGGCACGCACAATGGTTTTGATATTTTCCCTCCATTGAACAGTTTCAGAAGGGCCTCTGTTGCAGAACTGGAATCTCTGCCTTCTTCCCCACAAAGACAAGCAGTGCTTGTTAGAGGGTCTCATTGTGTGCAGAGGACAGCACAGGTACAAGGGTATTATATACAGAAGTTCATGAGAACAAAGAATTTGCCAGTCACTTTAATCTACCCAGAATCACAGAATACAGGTCAACAAATTGTGCAGTTTCAGTCAGAGTGAGAGAGGTGTGCTGCAGTAACAAACAGCCCCAGTGAATTTACACCCCAAGTCTTCTGTGAGTTAGATGAGCATTCTACAGTGCTCACTCTAGGGATATAAGCTGATTAATGCTGTGCATCTAGGGTATTGCTGATTACCACGGCAAGGAAAAAGGGATGTGGTAAATTATGCATTGATTTCTTTCTTTTGTTTTTTTGGGGTTTTTTTGTTTTGTTTTGTTTTTTTGAGTACTGGGAGTTGAACACAGGAGTACTTTACCACTGAGCAAACCCTTTTTTATTTTTTAATCTTAAGACAGGATCTTACTAAGTTGCTGGGGGTCTCAGTAAGTTGCATGGCTGGCCTCAAACTTGCAGCTTTCCTGCCTCAGCCTCCCAAGTTGCTGGGATTATAGGCATGTGACCCTGCACCTGACTGTACAATGGACTCTTTAAGAGCTCCCAAGGGTCAGATGTTTACTGTCATTTGTGAAGGCTAGAACAAAACCCAGGCTTGGGTGAAAGGTACTCACACTCTTGAACTAGACCTCCCAAAGGTGTAGCAACACTTAATCTAGGGGAATTATAGATATGTAAGGGAGGGTGGTGGGAAGGGCAAGGCGGTGGGGGGAGACAGAGATCTAGGGAGACATCAACAATGTAATATACTCTTTACCTCCCGCCCCCAGAAGCCAAATATTTCTGCAATCCTTTAATTCTGGAAAATTTACAAATGTATATATGTGTGTATACACAATACATACATTTCTAACTGTTATGGAGGGAAATATAGAAGAATCAGGAGAATCAAGACTCATTTCTGTTTTCATGCATTAGCCACAGAAAGCCATGTGGATACACCTCATTTTAAGGGAGCAAGGAAGTATAGTTCTTTTATTTAATAGGAATAAAGTAAACCATAAATTTTAGTATACTACTAAGACTACCACAGGCACCTTGCCCATAGGTGAGTAGGGGCTGAATTCCAACTGCAGTCTTTTGGGTACACTGAGACCTACCTCAAGTCTTTCTCTGTGTAGGAAAAAAAAAAAAAAAAAAACCAAAAAGCACTTGCCCTTATTTGTAGGAAGGTTACCTTATAGGTAGCAGCAGTCCAGGCCCTTAGCTATGTAATTTATTTTACCTGATGAATGGTGGTAATGATATCTGTTCCTTCAATAATTTTTGCTTTCAAAACTACTGATTGAGTTCCTACTATGTGCTAGACAAGGGAAACAGAGCTGTGAATAATCAGTATATGGTCTCTGGCCTCATGGAGTTTAGGGCCTCTTAGGAAAGACAAATGAAAATAAATAATTGGGAATGTAATGAAAGCTAATGAAAGGAAATGGCATCAAGTGAGTCACAGGGTGTAGGCTTTCTTCCTTCTTAGGTAGCATCTTGACTTTCCTCTGTGATGCTAACCAGCAGATTGGGTCCTTTAGGGAAATCATTAGAGCAAATTACAAATAATTTGGACCACTTGTTCTTTGAGGCCTTGTTGAGGACCAGAGCAGTCTAAGAACTAAAGGACATCTCAAAGCCAGTGCTGAAATGGTCGTCTATTGCTGTGTCCTGGGTGGTTAGGTGTGGCAGGAGGTGAGGGGCTGCTTTGGCTTGGCGTTAATGTTAAGCAAGGCTTCAAAACATCTTCTTTTGAAAGGACCCTGTAGCAGATGCTGTCAGTGTCTCACCTGGATTTCCTGGACAGTGATCATTCCTTTCCACATTGAACCTTACCTTTCTTCTGTAAACACCAGTGTCCTCCAGCCACTGCTGTCCACTCTGCCCAGCTTTGTGCTGCCAGCTACACAAACTGCTGGGGATTTAATTGCCCACCAAGCCACCTCCCCTTGGTAATATCAATACTAATGAAAATAAAATGTAAATATCAAGGCTTCCCCACCCTCTTGATGGAATAAGTCTGGAACATATGTCTGCTCTTTCCCACTGGATTGAGTGTCTCTTGCTCACAGCCCTAACCTGCTTGATAGCACACATTCTGAAGACTTCTCTGTCCTGTTTTACTTCCTCAGTCCCCTACTGGTGACCTCTGGAATCATCTTCTAAATCAGCCACTTGCCCTTAATACGGTGTCCTCGGGGCTTGTCTTAGAGGAACCCCACTTCGGAAAGGCTTATTTAAATACCTAACCAGTAAGCCCCAGAGTCAGAGCCTCTGAATCTTCCCCTGTCTGTTCCTTTACAATGGACATACTAGAAAAAGTGTGACGTTTGACGTATATAACTCAGAGAAATTGCAAGTGACTCATACTAGATGGCTACCGGTCCTTAGCTCGCTGATTGCTCCTGTGATCATGCTTTTGAAAATATAGCTGTTAGTTCATTTAGTCACATCATCTGCAGCTGGCAGTATTCACAGCAGCACCAATTGCAGCTTTATTTTTTTCCAAAAGGCATCTCATACTAATTTGGTGTTTTTGTATTCGTATTTATCATGACTAGGACCAATTCATTACATGGTCCGTTGAGGGTGGAAAAGCACTTTAAAATGAAATGGAGGCTCTGGAAAATGTGTTTGACTATTTCATTTTTTCCCCTGAACACTGTGTTTCTTGTTCTTCTAGTTCGTAATTCCTTTCCCAACTGCGTTATTTACTATATGAGTTGTTGTCATTAAAAAAATATTGATTGGAGAAATATATTAAGGTCCAATTTATGAAAATAGACTTCTTGTACCTCAAGGAAATTCATAGGGTGCTATTTAGAAAAGGTGATGAATGTGACTTTCAGTAGAATATCTGCATAAATTATGATTGATTCGCAATTCATCACCTTCCTCGTCTTGCTCCTCCTCAGCAAAGAGACCTCATTCGTGCATTATCAAGGAAGGAGTATTTTTAGGGAAGTGATAATTTGGAAGAAATGGTAATAACGATGGGAAAAATTTTAAGAAAATGTGTCCAAACTGGAAGTTTGTGCAGTTTCAAATATCACACCTTGAAAGTTTGCACTAGTCCCTGCAGCCTTTGAGATGTTGTCTTCCTCAGTGATGTCTGAAAACAAATGTTTCCCTGTGAGTTTGTGCATCCATAGCTTGGTCTCAAGCTCCAGGGTGTGGCAATGGAACGCGGAAGGGTTCCTGGTGCTGTCTGTTCCCAGTCTTCCAATCAGTATCACGAATGGCTCCATCTTCCTCACCCTTGTCATCTTTTACATTTGTCCCTTGGTATCCTCAGCATCATGGGTAGACACCAAAATCCATAGATGTTAAATGCCTTCTAGAAAATAATACAGTGTTTGTGACCTGTATACATCCTCCCATGTACACCACATCATCGCCACAGTGTTTACCACACCTAACACAGTGCAAATGTAAATTGGGGTTACACTGTGTTGTCTAGGGGACAATGACAAAAAAAAAAAAGAGGCTGTTTATGTTCAGTATCAGTGCAGTTTTTTTCCCCGAGGACTTTTGATCCATGACTGGTCAATCCAAAGATGCACATATGAATGGTCTGTATGAACGTAGTCTTGGCATCCATACTGCCTGTGCATTTTAGCCCCCTTAGAAAGACATTACACTGCCTCATCCCACCACCTGTGCTTCCTCATCTCTGTGTAGATGTGTCCACTTCGCTCTCTGCCAGGAGTCCCGTCTTTTCATTCTGCCTATCAATCGGACTCTCCGTCACGTTCCTGCTCAGTTCCTCCATGAAGTGTTCTCTGTCAGAGAAGCCTAGGCAGAAGGCTGGGTAGACTATGGGGAAACAGAAATGACCTGTGGGGTCTTGTGGATCTGTGGTCCGGTGTGGCTCCAGCATTTGTTAGCACGAGTCCTTGTCCCATTGTTGTATCTCCATTCATTGCAGCTCCTGTACCTAAATCCCACCTCCTGGTTTGGAGAGGGAGCTTAGGAACATGAATGTTCTCTTTCCTTCCATCCCCCAAAGCACTGCATCTACCACTCTTGTGTCTTTCCTTACCATTTCTACCATGACTTAGAATTATTTACACATGTGTAAATCTTGTCTCATTTTTCACCTGATACTCAAATACACCAAGCCACTCTGGACTGCCCTGTGCTCACCTGCTCCTGTCCTAAAATCACTCTCACACTTGTCATTAAATCTAACAAAGTAAATAAATACATGTCCTTACAGTGTGAATGAACAGTGGCATCTTAGAACAGTGGAAGGATTGTGTTACATACAAGACTTCCAAATTTATTCAGCTTTTCTCTAGTATCCTTCTTTCCCTACAAGTTGTTTGCTATGGCAGCCGTTTACTTTCTTGAAATACCCTTCTCTCTCGCTCACTCTGTCTTTCACCTTTCTCTCTCTGGAGTCAGCTTTGCCCCCCTTTCATACTCTAGATGAACTGTCAAAGTAAAAATGTCCCTTACACCTGATCTTCCTTTCCTTCTCCTAAGCAGCCTTACCTGGTTCTCTCCTGCTTGTTCTCATTTGCATCTCTGCCCACCATTTCTTCCCAACAAAGGGTCTTCTTTAGCTTCCAGAAAGCACAGAAGTATTCTAATCATGTGTAGTGCATTCTTTCCCATGAAACTTACGCTGTTTTCTTCTTTTCAACATCCATGAGATGTTACCTCCTCCAAAGAATGTCCCCTCAATACTGCTATACAAACCTCCCCAGCCAGGAATCCTCACTGACAGATACGCCCCTTCACTCCAAGGACCCCATTTCCATTTCACCAGTTGTCCGACTCCTTTTCTGTTCTAACTCAGGATCCTGTCCAGGAAAGCATATTGCAATTATTTTTAAGAGATGGGGTGTCATTGTGTTGCCCAAGCTGACCCCAAATTCCTGGTTTCAAGATGTCTTCCTGTATCAGCTTCCTAAGTAGCTGGGATTACAGGTGCACAGCTACCTGGCCATGTATGGCATTTAGTTGTTTTTCATCAGTTTCATTTGATCTGGGACATTGCTTAGTCTTGCTGCCATGTCTCCTGTTTCCCTGACAGTCTTAGAGAGTGTAAGTCCTTTTTACTGAGAGATGACCCTCCATCTGAAACTTCCAGAATTTCTTCACGATTAAATTTAAGTCCTGTATTCTTGTATTCATTGTTGGCAGGAATCGCACAGAAAGCATTCTGAGCTCTTTGCAGTGAGTCACAGCAGAAGGCCACTCCACTGACACTATCTCCACTTGATCACCTGGTCCACTTGGCGCTTGCCATGTTCCCCATCATCCTTTGGGCATTTCTTTACATCCTAGTAAAAAAACACTAAGACGTCTCAAGTTCATCTTGTACTTTCCCTGTCCAGCCTTGGGATTAGCCATTTCTCCAAGCATCCCTGGTTCCATTCAGTGGAGGATGGCTTTAGAAACTCACATGAGTGCTAGGTACGTTCACTGCTCCAGTGATACCATTGCTTCTAGATCCATCCCACACAGAGAGCCAGGAAATACAAGCACATATGTCCACACAGGCACACACACATCTATTATTTCTGTATCCCAGTGTGTATGGATGTTTATGCACATTCTGTGACTTTCTATCTGTATTTTCAGTGCAAATCCAACCTTTTCTCTCTTCCACATTTATGAATACCTTCTCCAACAGTGAGAAGCTTGACTCCCATTGTCCATTGTATCGACTCTCATTTGCTCAATATCAGCCTCCCCTGTCCCCCCTTCTATGCTCCTCCTCTCAGCTTCCTTAGACTTAGAAATACTGCTCCACCTGATTCAATCCCTGCCCACACTGTCCTGCCCTTTCTGCTGTGGGGCATGCGGCCCTCATGAACTACCTCCTGAGATGCCACTGCTTTTTTTAGGAGGGAGGGGAAAGAGAAGCAGGGAAAGGAAGAGAAGATCACCATTTATGCCTTTGCACTGGTAAATGTACTTGGGGAACCCCATATGCCTTTCGCAATATTCACCCCTATGTTAAAATGAACAATTATTTTTGACCTCCCTTCTTTTCCTTCCACTGTATCTGAATTACCTGCCTTACTCCAAAGTTGTGTTTAAGTGTAACTGATATCATTAAATAATACTCCAACTGGATGGGAAGCCCAGACCCTACAGAGAACCAGAGGAGCTGACTAATATAGGCAGTGGCATCAGGGGGCCAGTAGGTGGCGCTCCAAAGTTCACCTCAAAATCATGTGTCCAGGTTTATTCCATGCCCTCTTTCCCCAGCTGGTTTCTCTGACCAAGCACTCACTCACACACAGAGAGAGAAAGAGAGAATCAAATTTATTTAGTTTTTCATGTGGCTTTCATTGCTCTGACACTTCATTGTGTACGTGGTGCTGGGGTTCAAACCCATGTCCTCACACATGCCAGGCAAGCACTGTAACCACTGAGCCACTGCTCTAGCCTCTTTAACCAAGCTCTTTACGAAAATATGTTGACCATCACAGCTCCCAGTATTTCAATAGATGTAAATGATGAGAAGCACATTCTTGTTATTTTCCTTCCCAAGGTACCAATAGTACAAAGACAAATTAAAGCCTCTTTTTAAAATTATTTTTTAAGAGAGGGTTAATTTTATTTCTTCATCTGGTTTTTGTTTTTCCTCCACTTAGTTGTATACGTGGTTCTGGGGATCAAACCCGGGTCCTCATGCATGCCAAGTAAGCACTCTACCTCTGATCCACTTCTCTAGCCCCCCAAATTAAAGCCTCTTAAGGCAGTTTTAAAAAGCACCTTGTACAGATTAGTAGAAAATGAGGTCACTGTGTGAGCCTCAGCATGAGTGGTGTTTTCCACTCTCAGAGGGTGAACTACTGTGGGGTCTTTGGTAGTCCCATGTCGAATTGGGAAGGAAGCTTCTTTACGGGAAAAAGCGAAACAGAGTGGGTCGTGCCTTCCTGCAATTCTTCATGCCCCCAGATCCTTAGGCCTTATAGGTTTTCTGCCACTCACCTTATCACCAGCTAGAAAACTCTCATTTGTTGTGTTTTGCTTGGGGCTCTTACTTGTGTAAACCTTATCCTGTGAAAATATACAATGAGGTGGGCGCAGTGGCCCATACCTATAACCCCATCCCCACAGGAAGCAGAGGCAGTAGAATTGCAACTTCCGGTTCAGCCTGAGCAACTTAGACATTGCCTTAAAATAAGATTTTGTTTTTAGAAAAGAACTGAGGATATAGCTCAGTGGTGGAGCATTTGCCTAGCATACAAGAGGCCCTGCGTTCAATTTGTAGTACTGCCAAATACACACACCCACACACACACACACCCCAATGGATTACTGGCTACATTCTTGGTAACCCTAATGAAATAAAACCACAAACCCTGCCTAAAGTGTATTATTAGACATCTTCTGTGTCAGGAGCCTAGTGGAGATTTCTAGGTAGGCAGGGAACTGACCAGAATTTAAAGAGAAAAAAAAAAAAATAGATCTGACCTAGAGTCTCTGGCAAAAGTAGCAGAAGCCACCATGGCATATCTGACCTCATTTGCGCTCAGGGTCCCTCACGCAAGAGTGGAGTAATGAGTGTGGTATCACTCCTGCCCTTGGAAGCTTTTCCATCAGAAATGCTGCAATTTAATCTCACATGTCACAGTCAGACCCCAGCCTGAAAACATCCTGGCCTGAAAAGGTGAACACATCCTGTGCCTTGTAGAAGACACTCCAGTGACTTTCAGGGGCAGTGCTGTGTCCCCATAGCAGATGCCTCTGCATGGGAAGGACCCACCGTACATGGTTGTTATGTTAGATTGGCTTTTGAGAAGTTCTGTGCCTTCGAGTGAGCTGCTCAGATTCCTCTTGACTCAGTTTCTTCATCCCTTATTTGCAGATAATAATCTGTTCCTCTTAGGTAGTGGTATTATAGGAGAGTTTTTCACTTTTTTAAAGAATGCTCAGTCAAGGAACTAAGTACTTAGTAAAAAAAAATTATTAACACATTGTTGCTCATTGTTACCTGAATACATGGAGCTAAGGGCTTCATATTATTTGTTTTCCTTGATTTTCATATGATCAGATACTATTTTTAAAAGTTGTTTTGCAGAGGAGGAAGCTGAGTCTTACAGAACTTAGATATCATTTCTGCATCATACAACTAGAAAACTGGTATGTTCCAAAGTTCATATAATAGTCCTAAAGTGTTGTGCTGCTACTTGGGCATTGGAAATAGTTTCTCATGGCTCAAAATTAGGCGGACCACTAAGAAGAATGGTATGCATCTGTGTTCGTGATTGAAGTGGGGCTATACATTTTCTTTCTTTCTTTCTTTCTTTCTTTTTTTTTTTTTTTGTTGTTGTTGTTGTTGCTGTTGGTTAATTGGTTGGTTGGGTTTTTGGTACTGGGATTGAACCCAGGGGCACTTAAGCACTGAGCCACATCCCCAGCCCCTTTTATTTTGAGACAGGGCCTAGCTAAGTTGCTGAAGTTGGCTTTCAACTTACCACCTCTGGCCTTAACCTCCTGAGCCTCTGGGAATTATAGGCAAGCACCATTGCACCAAGCTTTAATTTTTTATTTTTTGCTAATGTTTTTGTCTTGTATTGATAACAGGATAGTATTGACCTTATAGAATCAGTGGAGTGATTTTTCTATTATCTGGAAAAGTTTGCATAAAATTAGATTGATCACTTCCTTTGAACATTTGGAAAAACTTGACTATAAAACTATCTGAAATGGTGTTTTCTTTGCAAAATTAGTTTTAACAATGTTCTCCATTTCTTTCTTTCTTTTTTTAATATAAAGAGAAGGACAGTGAGAGAGAGAAAGATAGAATCAATTTTATTTATTTTTCCATCTGGGTCTTTGTTTCTCTGACAGTTATGTATGTGGTTCTGGGGTTTAAACCCATATCATCACATATACCAGGCAAGCACTGCAATCTCTGAGCCACCACTCCAGCTCCACTAATCTTAATTTTTACATACTTAAATTTGATATAGTTTGTAAATGTTGATGCTATCTTCTCTTCTAATGTAAGTATTTTAATGTACAATATTTTTCCTTATTATTTAGTTGTAAGTAACTTTAATTTTTTATAATGAAATATTAAATGGGGAAAATAAACATGAGGATGAAGATGTTTCTTTTTCATAAGGTTAAAAATAGATTATAAGGCATTTTAGAGAATCTTATGTATGCAATAAAAGCATGTAGAAAGGAGGAAATTGGTACTCAGTAAGATTACCTTGCTTTGAGAAAGTAAGGCGATAAAGTAGGAGAGTTAGATGGGAGGTGGAGGTCATCGTCAGTCAGCATTATATATGATGTGTGCATGTATGGAAGTGTCGCATCAAACCCCTTCAGTATGTACAACTATAAGGAAAAATAACATCTTGTTAAAAAATATATAAAATCAGAAAAGAATCCGTGATGTTGGGCAAATGTTTGCCATGCAGCTGACTCCAATGTAACATTCATTGAGCTCTGCATGGGAACCCAATAGGTGAAGATATTATTTCCTGCTAGAGTTGTTATTATAGATCCAGTTGCTGAGCTCAGTGTTGAAGTGCTTCAGAGGCCACACTGGGATCACGGGAAAGGCAAACCCAAGACTTACCAATAATCAGGTCTGTAGTTCTGTGAGGTAGAGGCCTCACTGTCAATGGAAGGGTCCCAGCAGAGGCCGTGTGCCTCTTCCAGTCTTGGATAAGAGACTCTACTGTGTGAGCTTTTAGCCTCCTTCCTGCTAATACCAAAAGCCGCAGGGCAGGCTCACTTAATGCAGAAGGTTGCTTAGGGAGGGTGGCTGGCATGGCAGGAGTAAGGGCTCTAGAGTTTCCTGGATCTGAGTTCAAATCCCAGTTTTACCATTTATTAGCTTTGCACCTGTGATAAACAATCCCTATTCTCAGATCAACTGTAAAAATCACAATACCGTGGGGGTAAAATAAAATAAAACTGGGATTACACTATGTACTATACTTGGATGAGGAAATTGCTCTGTGGGTGAGAGGGAAAACCAGATTTGCTGAATCTGATGTCAGCGCCTGGATTCCCTGAGACAGCTCAGATCACATCCTAAGACAGAGTCCTAAGTCAATGATGAGGATGAGTCGGGGGCCTGGTGGACAATCGGATAGGAAGCCTGACCCCTCTGTCCCCTGGCCCATTCTGCAGCACACGGGATGATAACACACCAAGGAGTCTCCTCAACTGAGGCTCAGATATTTCTCAAATGTGTTGGTGTTCAGTGCCACATGTGGCAGATATAAATCCATGGGCTCTTCCCCTGGAATGCTCTGGGTGAGTTATATAACAGGGACCCTTTAAAGCATCAGTGCTCAAGAGCAGAGATTCATTTCCGTCCCGGCCTTTCTCTTTCACACAGCATGGGCTTCTTGGGATTTGCTGGTAGTGCAGGGCTAATGGCTTGTGATAGCAGTCGATGGAAAGCTAATTAATTTACTTCACAATTTTCATGTACTCATAGTACCCAGGGGTTCCGATGATTTGTTGTTGTTGTTTATTTGTTGGTTTTGGGGGAGTCTATTCTTTGTCTTTTCTTTACTCATGGATGAATTAGCTGCTGCTGACATTATCTGTTGATGGGATTTGAATTGTGGCTGAAGTGTGGAATTGCAGGGAAGGCATAGTGAGCTTCCACAGTCTCCAGGATGAGCACCTGCTGAGTCTGGGTGACATTTAGTGACTGAGTGGAGGGTCTCTCCCACACACATGAAATTAAAAAAAAATTTTTTTAATTTCCACAGAAATTATTCTCAATCTGGAAACTATAAATTATTCACTCCTCAATTTAAAACATCCTCCCATCATGATAGAGTGATTTAATGATTAACTCAGTTTAGATAAAGCTTTGAGTTTCATTTTAAGACGTATTTAGAGAATATTTCATGGACCAAAGATTACAATTCATTTTATGATGCCACAGTTGAAACTACATTCAATTTGGTGCTTTTCTCAATGCCTGCTTTACGTACACCTATTTTTTTTTTTTAGAGAGAGAAATAATCAAATTTATTTATTTTTTTAATCTGGCTTTTGTTTCTCAGACACTTAGTTGTGTACGTGGTGCTGGGGTTTGAACCTGGATCGTTGCGTATGCCAGGCAAGCGCTCCAACCTCTGTGCCAGTGCTCCAGCCCTTTACATAAAACTTAATCTAAGCTCAACCCAAAGCCAATATAAACCTGGGCTAGCACACCAAAATGGCATTTTGCTTTCAGGTACCCCTACACGTTGCAGAGATTCTATGTCCTCTTCCTTAAATAAATCCTGTTCCTTTAACTTTTCCCTTTCGTGATTGCCTATAGATTTTTTTCTTCTAATTTGCAAGACAAGAACCCACAAGAAAATTGGTGCTGAGTTACTGGGTTTGCAGCAACATCAAGAGCTGCAGTGCACCCCTCAACAGTACCTGGAAAATCCCAGCTTTTAACTGGGTAGCTGCAAACACTAAAACAAACAATTTCTGCTGCAGAGATCTGCGGCCAGCCCAAACTCCATTGGTGAGCAGGAGCAGAGAATCTGGATTCATTTTAAAATTCCTGCTTCAGGTTCATAAATTGTAGCAGATACAGGTACTCTGAAGGGGGATGTAATGGTGGAGGAGGGTGTCCATGTGTGGGCAGGGGCAGCATGGGCTATCTCTGAACCTTCCTCTCAGTTTTCCATGAATCCAAAACCTCTCTTAAAATAAGCATTTGTGCGAAGAGTGTATTGTGTCTCTTCATACATAATACGTGTGCTGTAAATGTTAGCCCGTGTTGACGGTGGCCGTGTTACCATCTGCAAGTTGCTACTCTAGGAACAAAGCACCATTCAAGAGTTGAACGTGAAAAAGTGTGCGGAAGGCCTCCACCTAGTTTTCTTAAGGGCATGGAACATGGCTGATTGGAAGGTCATGTGTTAGAGACCAAGATTCTACAACATGTTAAATGATTTTCACAGTCTATTCAGTATAGCAGATTTTAAAAAAAAATTAAAATACTTAGAACAAATATCCCCCTACTGGGTGAATCTTATCTCCATCTATGCTGAACTCATGCAGTGTGTATTAAAACAAGATTGAGGTGTAAATTAGAATCAATTTGACAGGTATGTGTGACTATTCTTTGTCTCTTAATTGGCAAAGTCCTGGTTTGTTTAGAGAAGAATTCTAAAGTAATGTCTAATTTTCATATTGTCAGAAGCTCCTGGGAGCTTTAATTTTGCACTTTAAAAAATAAGACCTCCATGAAGAAGCCAAGAGAATAATGAACATAGTACCATTGGGGAGTCATGGTGAATTCTGGTGGAATGGCAGCTTTTCATGAAGACATCTTTACAGTTTGGGGCAAGACACTTTCCTGAGAATGCCATTGAATTTATATGCCTGACCCAGGGGTTAAAGGAGCTCTCCAGTGTAGAGGGGACTGGAAGTAAAGCTCAGTGCTGTCTGTGTAGGCTGGGTTCCTATCAAATGGTAATTGAATGGTCTTGAAGTTGGTCAGATCTAGGCTTCAAACTGAGGTCGACACCCTTAAGCTATTTACCTTTAGCCAAGTTACTGAAATTTTCAGACATGGCTTTCTCCTCTGTAAAATACAAGCAAACTGTAGACCTCTTGCATGAGAGTTGAAAACATCAAAGATGATAATGTTGGTGAAATACGTAACATAGTACTGACACACGGGGGTATTGTGTACATTTCCACTTCTAATCTTAATGTTTCATATTAAATGCTGCAGTGAGCTATGGAAACTGCAATTGACAATTAATGAGCTCCACTAGTTGTTGAGCTATGAGAACGAAACCAGTTGCACCACTGCGGCCATCATTGACTTGAGGTTCCACATGTGTCGACCCGAAACAACTGATTGTCTGGACTTCGGTTGATCCTATCCCAGGAACCACCTGGAGCCATTTTCCTTAAGTTCACCATCAGTGTCCACATCAAGAATAGAGGAGACCCTGCTTTTAAACTTGATTTTTAGTTTACCAATTCCTTGTAAACAATGAGCCTAAAGGCAGCATTGGTAGTAGGCCAGGTCATTCTCTTTTTAAAAAAAAATTTTATTTTAATTTTTAGTACCAGGAATTGAACTCAAGGGTGTGTAACCATTGAGCCACGTTCCCAGCCATTTTTATGTTTACTTTGAGATAGGGTCTCACTAAGTACCTCAGGGCCATTGGTGAGGCTGACTTCGAACTTGCCATCCTCCTGCCTCAGTCTCCTGAGCCACCACCCCACCCACTGTGCTTTCTCTTGAAGAGGAGAATCCATGGGGTCAGATGGATTTAAAGAGACATGCACCTAGGTGCCATGATCATCATCTCTCCCTCTCTCTTCACTCTATTCTTTTTGTTGTCTTAGTACCTCGTTCACAAATGTAGAAAGCCTCTTGATTGTGGGAAGTCAGACCTGCTAGGTACCTTTTCTCAGACAGGTGTGAATCCTCTGTCATTGTTCCCAGTCACTGATTAGTTCAGGAGATGAGCAGAGAGGTGACTCACTTTTAATTGATACTTTAAATAAAGTTCCTTGTGGTGACTGGGTTTTCTGTCCCTAAGCCCTCTGTTTAGAGAACCTGAGCTTGCATTGGCTCATTAACTCTAATAGTTTGACCTTTGGCACCTTCTCTGTGTGTGATGAACCAGCTTTCCCTTCTGCTATGTAATTTAAGAGGAGAAACATTTCAGATTTTTTATTGCAGGGCTTGGGTTTTTCAGGGTTACTCTTGAGCCTGAGTTTCA